>CAJVPP010002332.1:0-15266 GCA_910592005.1 Funneliformis mosseae
TAGCACACAAATCACAAGCAAAAATGTTTACAAACATAAATGTATAGAAATTTCCGCATTCATTCCGCCCACATCATTAGGTGCTGCGATGTTATCCAACATTTATGAATCGAATTATGCAATGGCGTGTAACTACTTCCGCACAAAGAATTTTATCAATACCTTTGATTATGTTACAAAAGAACTCTTTTGAATTATTACAAATTATGTAAAGATTTTAGAGCAACCTTTTACAGAATAAGTTTACAAATGCGCCTTTTCCAAGTTGTACAATACTTTCAATTTTTTTTTTTTGACCAACTTTATTTACTTTTTTCTTTTTACGCTCAGACAACCAACGTACACGTGAATAATCAGTAACATATGAACATCCGTAATGTGATTTTATAGCAAACTAATGAATATGATCATATATTTGTAAAAATAAAAAAAAAAATAATGTTAGCAAAATGAGATGGAATAATATTTAAATGCTCTTTGAACAGCAAAAATCAAGATAATCTTCTTTGGGTGGAAGGTATGTATTTAATGATATATTATACTAGGAAATGGAAACCATTTTAAGTCCGGAGCGAAATTTTTATTTAAATCAATAAATATAAATAAATTATTTTTATTTTTATTATTTTGTTTTTGTTTTTTTATTATTTTTTTTATTTACTGATCTTACACGCGGCGTGACAAACTGAAATACTCACGTGATTAAATTTTTCACATTTCCTAAAAGTATAATGTCCCACGCTTCGCTCCGAACAATAATTTATTTAATTTAGCCATAATGGCTAGAGAATATCTAAAAAAATGATTATTAAACATTAATTAATAATTTTTTTTAATGAAGCAACAAATATTCCAGTAGAACGAATTTTTCTGGCGGAACCAATCTAATATCAACCTAAAGATGTAGTCAAAAAGCTAATACAATTTGTGTCTGTATGTGAAAATCCTGATGTAAAAAGATGTAAAAAAGATATAGTTAGGATTAATGAACAAAAAAAAATTTAAAACATTAAAATTTTTTTCAAATTTACGGACTAATAAAATGTATTATTTTTTTTAATAGTTGTATTTTCGGCATTAATATTACCCTGGTTAAACAATAAGTCGAATTCGGGTTTTGTATTTATTAACGGGTTCGCGTTCAAACTCGACCCGACCCTTACGGAGCACTAGATAAGACAGAGTTGACCACAAGAAGATCTATTGTATTAAAAAAAGCTGATAATAGACACCAAACAAGGAAATTGGCGCCAAATTCGCTGATCACATCATTTATTTATGAAATCGGTGACAATTGCATGCATACATTGTTTAATAAAACTATTGTTTCCATTCCACCATAAATAATGTTTCACCGAAAAAAAAGGTATTAAATCATTTATATCTTTATTAAAAGTATACAAACTTCAAATTTTCTTTAAATATACATGAAGAAGGAATTGTTCGTTCTTTAAATTAAAGATTCTAATGAAATTATGTGAAGTTCCTTGTTCAAAATTTGGTGAGTGTTAATATAAATTATATTGAAAGATGAAGTTTTGTTCAAACAAAAAAAAAGAAAAGAAAAAAGCCAAATATACTGCCGTAATACAAAAAAAAGCTGATTGCACTAATTTAAATTGAAGGAAAAAAATAGTAATTCAAAAAAAAAAAAAAATAAAATGCCAAATTTACTGGCTTTTAATTCAAAAAAAACTGGTTGCACTAATTTTGAAATGCAATTCTCCATTTAACATAATTAAAAAAAAAAACAAATATAACAAAGGAGCGATAAGTGATCTACGAATCAAGCATGCCAAATAATTCTATATCAGCTGAACTCGTCCCTGAATGTTCATAAAATTTAGGGGAACCTTCACCACTAGTCGAATTCTGATCCACTACGGTTTGTTCGACATCATCAGAGTCTGCATCACAAATTACACCTGTAGGTAAAACTTTTCCGCTTTTTTGATCATTTTCAATCTTCTCTTTATGTTTATACTCTACGACGGGTAAATATTTTGGTTTATACAGAGATTTAGCATCATCTGCTAGTTGTTTATAAAAGGCTTTCGTTTGTGGAGATTCTCCTTTCCAAGAAATACTTGCGATCGAGGACATGATGGGCATACGTAATTTTTTGTTGTTACGAAGATACTCTTCTTGTAATTCCATTCTATACACAATAAAAGCGTTTATTTTTGCGGTAGGTTTGTTGGCCTTACGTAATCTTTCGAGGATAACGTCCTTAGTTAAGGTGGGTGGAAATTTAGGTCTGATAACGTCTTCAAGCATGTTTTTATTAATGAAACACCTGTGTAAATATGTTAGATCAATGATATATTTTTTAGGAAAATAAGTCTATATTTATAATTAAAATGTTTCTCAATTAATTTTTCGAGTCCCATGATCTCTAGGAGGAAATGGTTAGTTTACAATATTAGCTGATAGTTGATTCCATTTTTAAATTCACTTGTTTCCAATCCTGCGGGAGTATCTTCTTATACATGACGTTGCAAGATCAACAAAATATTTACTATCCCATATGACTTTAAGGCATTAATAGAAGAATAGTTGCCAGATCGGCAGTATGTAAGAATCAATATTGGTGGTATAGGACTATTTTTGACAATTGCTTTTATTTTTATCGTCAACCATTTTTTTTTAATTCCTACGGGCTCAATTACGATCATATATAACATAGTATATTTTTTTACACAAATCTTTGTGTGAAATTAATTGTTTATGTAACGTTTGTCCAGGGTAGCAAATTGTTATTTAAATTTAAAAAATAAAAAATAAAAATTTATTTTACAAATAAAATTAAAAACCCGTTGAGTTTGTTTTGATTAGCAAAAAATTTTTTTATAACGAATCATTATTGCTACATTAACAGTTAATATCTAGAATGGAAAACGCAATTAGGAAAAAAAAGGTTGTCCTTTCATATTAAAGTTAAAACGCCTATTATAACCTTTCTTCAGAATTCTAACGTACCAATAATGAACTCCCTTAACTCGCTTGACCCGTCGTCAATGAAACTTCCTAATCGGTAGGTATCTAAAATATTAGGGTAAACAATATGTATGTATATGTCGTGTAAAGGTACGTAATGTAATATCAAATATAATGAAGAATGATTTTTTTTAAATATTAATTAAATTAAATGATTTAATTGATGATTTATCTGGGTACCACCAGTTATAAGTCATTAATCTCTGTTTTAAAATATAAATCTTGATATACCCTTGTGAAATCATATCACGCCAAAAATGGTATTACATATATAAAGTTTCATGTTATAATTGTTGTCGGTTCCACAACTGGAAATAGATAAGTAAAAAGCGTGAAAGTACCTAATTTCGTTAGTTTTACCTGAAATGCTACGCCTTTACACTAAAAAAATAAGTTTATAACCGATATGATTTGTTGATATGGTTCAAATTTTATCGTTTAAAAATACCAAGGAATACAATTTTGAGGCATTTTTGCGTGTATAGTGCGTTGGATAACAACTTTTGATTATGACTAGGTAACAGGGACCGTTTGCAGTTAAAAACACAGCCCATTTATGATTATGATGAGAAATTTTAAGGAAAACTTTCGGAAGTGCAAAATAGATTAAATTTTACGGAAGAAATTGATTTATTACGTGGAGGGAGCTTTATCGTCTTTAACAAATCAATTTTGTATGAAATTTTATTTTGATGTGTGATTTGCATAATCTTAAATTTAGGTTAGACAAAAGGCATTTTTAATGAATTCTTAATAACGGAAATTTATTCATTTATTTATTTGAAGTAAGATTATGTTTTAATATTTTCATTTTTAGAGCCTGTGTAATTTTTATATGAAAGTTAATAAAACATTTAAATGAAGTTAAGCATTAAATTTTAATCGGGAAATTCAAAAGTTCACATAGATCACATCCACACATTTACACACGATAATATATTTAATGTTATAAATCTAACCATATACATCTAACTATATGGGAAGTTTGCTAGAAAATCAGGATGAGAATTTTTTTTTGACTAAAATTAAGATCTTATTACATTTTATTCTAATAACATCAAAAACTAAAATGCAATAAAAGTCAAATTTTGTTAAAAAAATATAATAGCGCCAAAAAAATTTGTTAATGAAACTATAACCAAATTCGATTCTTCAAGTTTATTTTAAATAACTATAATATTAGGTAGATAATATGAAAGATAACAAGTATATTGAGCTTCATATAAAATACATGTTATAATATTCATGCTAATTATTTACTTCTTAAGAGAATTTATTAATCGAAAACTGATTTTATTATTGATAATAATTAATTCAGATTGTATGTGTATGAAAATTTTGTATTTTATTTGATATAATATATATTAACTAGATTCCGACCATCTTGTATACGTAAATTTCATTTTTCTGGCTAGTAAATATAAATATACAACCTGCTTGCAAATTGCGTTTTATCGGTTAAATCTAATTTATTTTAGAATTTTTGGTTTTACCTTAAAAATATCATCTCCATATTAGTAGGCGCAGATTTTATTTATAAATTAAAAAATAAAATAAACACCGAAAGGGAAAGGAATGTAAGGAAAACCAAAATAGGCTTTATTTATTTTTAATTTATTTTATTTATTTTAATCACGATTCAAAATTCTTCAAGATAAGAGATATGCAGAATGATGTGCATTTGATTTTTATAGATATGAAGAGTTTACAAAGAATTGTGCAAGATAGATTAAAAAAAAAAATTTTCATCATGTTGCAATATGACTAAAAAAGGTGATCTTACAAAGTAAATTACCTAACCGTAATTAGAAATTATTTTCTAATCATATATAAAAGGCCCTTTTTCATTTTAAAAAAATTACTAACCATATAAACACCTACCCGTAATCATATTTTCTTATCTGTTGGTCACCTCATATCTAGCCAATAATAAAATTTCCGACGAAAACGTGAGAAACTATAAAGTGCCAACATAATACTTACAGTAAATAGAGACCAACAAAATGATCATTTAACGAGATTATCCGGAAAAAACAAATCATGATGTTTTTGATCCAAGAATACTAAGAATTGTGTTACAAAATAACATTGGTAGTCATCTTTTTGCATAATGAAAACCATCACCGGTTCTAATTGTTTACAAAGAGAAGTACCAAATATATCATATATAATAAGAAAAGTTTAACCTAAAACGTAAGTTTGCTATTCCGAATTAGGTTGGTAAAGACTCCTCTTTCCAGTAATTGGCCAGAATCCATCGTACTGATAGCATCAGGGGTTAGCCATGCGGCGTCCAGGGTGCATAGCTTATCGCGATGGCTAGTGTTTCGGCGGTTCAGACCAGCTTTAAATGTAGCCAGATCGCTAGAACAAACTTTAAAAAAAAAAAAAAAAACGTGTTTTGAAAGTAAAATGCAAAATTTTTTTTCTCATGTAGCAAGACTCCTTCACAGAATGAAACAGTAATTCCCTTCCCTTGTTTGAAGAATATTTTTTTTTTTTAGAAATGAGTGAACGAGGTTTCTCATACAGTTTCATTTATTGGTTCATTACGATGTATGACGTTACGACCGTATGAAAATTAGAATCATCTTGTTGTCAGAATCCTATAATTCTTACTTTTTATCAGTTATTCTTTTTCATCATTCGGTGATTTTCTATTGACAAAATAATATTAAAATTCAAAAAAAAAAAAAATAATAATAATAAAAATGTCAAGCTTACTTATTCTTTAGAAAAATCCACCCTTCTCTATCTTGTGAGAAAAATTAAAATAAATATTTTTAAATATGTCGATACGCCGTTAAACTTGTCATTAACCTGAAAGGTATGGAATAACATTGCAAAAGCTCCCTACGCCAAAACCGAGTGGTTATTACATCATTTCGGAAATACACGTGTATTTCTCGGAATTAGGTTTGGCACAACTTTTATAAATGAGAACGTTTGTCAAACCTTAATATATCAAGAAATGTCGTTTTTCAAGAAATTTGGTTCAAAGAGTATTAACGCATTATGGAAGACAAGATCCAGCATTGACCGAAACGAAACTCAAATACAACGTAATACCATCCGAAACAAACAAAGTACGCTTGGATCAAAAAAAAATTAAACAGGCGATTTGCCCTTGAGCGTGTTTAGCATCATCTTACAAGGAGGAGAAGCTAGATTTTCCAAATATTACGGTTAAGGGGAACGACATAGAATTATTCTATTTTATTTCAACGGGTAGCCTTGTAATAAACTATGCATCCCAAGAGTTGAAAAATAATTGCGACACCATAAAAAATTTGATCTTAAAGAATAATTTCGTTCCATTTCCCCAAGGCCGAGCAAACTTCAATTAAGTTACGACATTGACCCTCACAACAATTGATGGTCCCGGAAGAATATCCACCAAAAGATGGCTTTGAAAATAATAGACAGCTCAACGTAATTGCGAGAGCAATATTGCTTGACGCAAAATTGGTTGAATTATGAAAGGAGATCGGGTACACTGAGATATATAGTGATACCAATAATCTTGTCATATCGGGAGCATTACTAATCCTATTTCCTCCATCCCCACCATTTGGATGGCTTTCCCCTACTGCCGTCGATGTAAAATTCCGCCTTACAAAGCTATCGAACTAGGGTTTAAGCTCGACGATAAATCCATAGTTGACGCCTTACAGATGTTCAAAAATAAGTTGGATAATTACGGCGATATCTTTTGGAATGTTTTCACCACAATTCGAAGCGGTGAATCTAATTTTTCATTTTTTTCCGGTCTTTTTAAAGAGGCTTTTGAGCCATCACAGGGTCTCAAAAAATAATTGTTTTTAAATTTCCTAAAATCAAAGTGCGTATGTCACGAGCAAATTGTAAGACAGATTGTTGTACAAAAATTTAAAGATGAATATGTCGAAGATATAGACGCTAAAATCAAATTTCACGCTAAATATAATTAATTCGACCTTCGACCTTTATAAACAAGGAATGGAGCATAAGTTAGAATATTTAAGTGCGTTCTCAAACACTCCAATTGATAAATTGATAAGTAAGCTGATTGGTTAAAAAAAAATATTAATGAACATTAAAATCTCTGAACATCGATCCATTTGCGAATAGATGGCGGGATAAATATGTAGTAAATTCATGCACATCTTGAGGAAAATTAATGATATTCTCTTTATATGCATATTGACCTCCATAAAGAAAATATACTGATATTACAGGAAATATTTGAGCAATTAATATTCTTCAATCTTGGTAAGATCCTGAAGCTCTTTAGGTAAGTCTCCTGGATCTATGTTGTTTTTCGCTGAAAATTTCCTGGGGTTTTTTATTGTCATAATAGCAACGCCTACATTCTTCCACTATCAGTTTGATTGATGGAAACCTTTCATTATATGTGGGACAAAGTCTTTGTTCAAATTTATTTATTGCATTTTAAAAATTTTGTAAGAGTTTACAATCAAATTCAGAAGCATTTCAATAGATATAAAGGGATGCTATTTTATTTTACAATCATATTGATTATTGTTTGATTCAATTTTATTTAATAGGAAATTTTATTGATTCAATAAGAGAAAGCATAATTGAAAAAATCTTGTTAATTTTCTTAATTAAGATTTTATTTGTAATCTGCAAAATATGTTTCTTATTTCGAGTTCTTTGTTACTGCTTTTGTTTTCTTTCTCTTTTCAATCGTCCTTTACATTTTTCTGCAGTTTCTTTTATTCTATTTTTAGATTTATTTTTGTGATCACATGTTTGATACTTTACATGTTAATCAGAAATTTCATTTTCTCTGCTTTTATATTTATAGATGCTTCACATTCCAAATAATTTACCATTGTTACTTTCTTTATTAAACAACTTCGCAATATTATCTTTTTTAAATATTTTTATTTAAATTGTGCTATTTATCCTAATTTAGTCACGTGATTTATTTTAAATATATTTGATATTTCTTTAAATGTAGGAAAGTTTGAATCATGTAATCATAATCATAAAGCAATTTTATTATAATTTTTTTTCAACTTTTTTTAATTGTTAAATAAAATACTTGAAAAGCTTTAAATACGTAATAGTTCCTGTTCTCTAATAATGAATATTTATTAGATATGAATAACAGATATAAGACATGAATAATGTTATTCTATAAAAATCTGCAAATATCATCCATTGTATAATACTACCTTAAGGTTATAGTTAGATTCAAGTTCTAATCAAAACCTATCTGCTAATATTGATTTAAGACCTGCTATTTAGGTTGATATCTTAAAACATTAAATCTCAGGGATCCTTAAACTTTAGAATTATTATTAAATTTAGATAGAGAAATCACTTTTAGTTACAGGTACTTATATCACTTTTTCTTTATGCTTATCAATACCAATCAGAATTATTATTACCTCTACTTAGTATCAGAATATATTATACATGATAGGAAAGGCCTGAGATATTATCATATTTATAAAATCTCAAAAAAATGAATTACAATTATAAACATATCATTAAATTTATCTAGAAATTAAACCTAATCTCTACTCCTAATTATAGCTTAATTAGATCTTACTATAGCAGAATAATACAATCTATTATCACAGTAATTACATAAGATACTAAGACCTCAATATAATACTTAATTTATTAATATTTGAAAATATAAGACAGTATCTATTACAGACCTATCAGTAATGATTAAGCTTCTATTGATCACTAGCTTTATTTGCATCTATTTATTCTTTAAAACTTAGTATTTTAGTATAATTAATATTGAATAATTAATTAATTGATTAGTTATAAATGCATATTAATTTATATATTTATGTATTGAGTTTTATATAAAATTCTTATAAAAATCATCTAGTTTTATATCTCAGCTAAGACCTGAATTTATAGTTATTGCAGTATAATTCACAATAAGAGTTTAGTTATTACTAACTAAACTTAAGACACTGATTTCTATATAAATTTATTAATTTATTTTTATAGTTTAAGTATCTAAACATTTGGAATTTATATAGTGATTATCTTAGTATATATTGAAATTATAAAGTAATCTCATATGCTCATTCTTAAAATCTTTAAGATTATAATTATACTCAAATTCTAACCAAAATCTATTAACTAATATTGGTTACCTAGTTTAACATTCTTAAAATATTAAGCCTTAAGGATCCTAAAATCTCAAAACTACTATTAAATTTAGATAAAAAAGATCATTTTTAGTTACAAGTACTTATGTCACTTTTTTCTTGCATTTATTAATACTAATCAGAATCACTATTACCTTTACTTAAGTATTAGAGTATATTATATATAATCAGAAAAACTTAGATATTATTATCCTTATATAATCTTAAAAAGTAGGTGATGTTATACTTATATTATTAAATTTGCCTAGAAAATAAATCTGACTTTTACTCCTAGTAATAGCTTGATTAGATAATATTGCTATGCAATATATTCTATTATTACTATAATACATAAGATGCTAAGATTTTAATATAGTACTTAATTTACTAATTATTAATTAATTACTTCCTTACTTGTATAAGGATTACTAAGTTTGAAGATATGAGACAGTATTATTATAACTACCTCAGCGTCATTATAAAAAATCACTATCACATAATTAGTATTATGGCAAATGTGACATAATTTTTTTAAAAAATTTTTTTTTCAAAAAGTTTGAACTTTGAAAAGGCTATTCTAAAAGTAGATCTGAAGTTTTTTAAAGTCTTATTTTAGTTTTTTTAGTAGTTTTTGATCATTTTTTATAATAAATATCAAAATATATTTTTAAAATGATTTTTTATATAACATTATGCAAAGGTTTATTAATAATAACATTTAATAGATATTTTCAAATAATCCTCCTTTTTACATATAATAATATTGATATTTTCATACTATATTAATTCAAAAACTATATTATTAGTATGTCCTTTCTATATATATAAAATTATCCTTTTTCTCTAGTATCTTTCAACTTGTTTTACTATTTTTGTTATTAGTACAAAATTTTTCTCCACTCCTTTTACCCAATAAAGATTACTAGTTATCTTTTGTTTTTAAAGAAGAATAAATGCTTTAGTTTTTGTTTCTATCAATTTATCATAAATGGTATTATAATCTTTTAATAAAGATTCAGAATCTTGAAGAGTTTCAGAATTAAAATGCAAAACAGATTGATTTACTATATGCAATTGAATAGAATCTATATCTATCTTTATTAAGAATGAAGGTTTATGATTTCTTTTAAGTGTTCAAAATATTTTCTTCTTTTTGATCAATTAAGTGTTTACATATATTAAATCTATTAGTTAGATAGTATAGACATTTACATACCTATTTTTTCACATCTGTAATATATGTATTATTAATTTGATGTGATGATAGTCATTTTCATTCTGATTTAAATTGCTTTATTCATTCAGATTTTTCTCTTTCAGATTGAATTTGTTTCAATTTTCGTAGTTAATAGAGAATCACTTTTGTTAATAATACATATGTAATAAAATCTAGGTATAATCAAAAGAACTTATAAAGAAAATCCCATTTTATAATCTTTTAATATTCTTTCATAAATATTATTATTTTAAAAATAAATATTTTTTCTTCATATATAGATCTTGCCCATAAAGGCCATCTTTTATCATTATACTATTCACTTCACAAATAGTTTCAAAAAGTAATTAATGAATTTTTTTTATAAAATTCATATATTTCTTGAATAGTAGTATCACAAATTTCTATATGTGTAAGATATAAACTATTAGATATTGGTATTAATATATGTTGATGAAAATATTTTCTATTATTATCCAAATTATTTAATGATATTCTTTAGGACAAAATATATTAGATGATATAATTCTATTAAAAGAAAGCGTAAGCCAAATTCAGATAAGGAATTAAATGTAGTATTTTTAGACATTTTATTACTTTATAATTATTTTAAAATTGCTCTTTTCATATGCTATTTACATAATTGTATTTTTATTTCATTCAAAGTAAATCAAGCAACATTTATTTGAATGAAATCCTTATCTGTAAGGATGAATTCTGGTTGTATTCTCATATTACGTAACTTTGTAAGAAACTTTTGAATAATTATAATACGTATTCCTTCTTTACATTGCCTATTATTTTCTAAGAATGGGTATGTAAGAGGAAATCCTATATCATTCATTTCAGCTTCAAGAGTATACAATTTAAATCCAAAATTATTAGTATTGTATTTAATAATAATATATATAAAGTTAATTAAATTAATTTACTAATACAAAGTTTATAAAGATAAACAGTTATAATACTTACATGTTGCATCAATATCATATTCCTGGATCTTTACTTTCATTTGATTAAACTTTCATAAAATCCTACTGTAAAAGCAATAATATGAACAGATAATGTTTCTTCTAATATAAAATTATAATTTTCTTGGTTAAGCTATTATATTATAGATTTAAATGCATTCTCATTACGTTTATATCTATATTCTCCTAGTTTTAATTACTAAAAATGTATCTACTTTTGGCAAATAGACAAGTCTAATCCTTTATTAACAAGTTATACATATATTTCCCTTGAAAATAAGTCTCTATATTCTTTAATAAAGACTTTTATATCTTGAGAAACTTTTACATTAATTGGTCTTTTATGCAAAAGATCATGTTTTAAAGATAAGTTTATTATATTATTTAGGTTATCAATAGAAACTTTAATAATTCTATTATATCTAAATCTTTCTATTGCTTTTTTATCATGATGTTTTGAAATATCTTGATATTTTTTAGATTTGGCTGCTAAATCATATCTTTATGAACAAAAATATAAATAGGTAATTATACTTTTTCTTGAATAAGATTGATAATAACTTTTAAAATATAAGAATAAAATTAGAATATTTTACTAATCTAATTCTATATTTGTAAAATATACATACATTTATAAAAACTCATCTACCTCTTCAATAAACTCAATCAAAAAGTCTGTCACCTCTTTTACTGAATTGTTTAAAGTAGAAATATTTACTTTATATTCAAAATAGAATAATAGCATATTTTTTCATTTTCTGTTTGTGTTGTATATATGCTTTGAAGTTGTATAATATAATCCAAAAAATCAGTAACTTCAACCACTTCTAAAGAATTTGTATCTTCCTCAACTTCTAAGAAATTTGTATCTTTATAGGCTCTTTTCTTTGAATTATTCTTTTATTATGTATTTCTAGTTCAATAATTATTATAAGTATAATATTTTTTTATGATACCTTTTGCTCCAAAACTTGTAAATTCACATAATAGTTTTGTTTGTTTACAACTAGTAAAAACTATTGTAATGCTTATATTTAAAATATAGTATATTATTAAGCAAAAAGTTTTTTTATTTATTATTTTATTGTTAAAGTTTATTATTAAATTTTTAAAAATGATATACTTTAGCCTATACATATTAGTCGCATTACTGATAACTTTATAAAAAATGTGAATCAAAAAATTTGTGATATACATATCATATTTATCATAATGATGATCATATAATAGTGATTTTTTTTATGGTAATACTGAGAAAGATGTATTATTACAGACTTATCAATGAAGGCCAAGTTTCTGATTTTATTTGCATTCACTTATTTTTAAAATCTAATATTTAAGCATGATTAATAGTGATTGATGTATTAATTAATTAGTTATAAATGCATATTAGTATATGCTTATGTATTTAATTATATATGAAATTCTTAAGAAAATTATTTAGTTTTATGCCTCAGCTGAAACTTAAACTCATAGCTTTTATAGTATAATCTATGAAAGGAACTTATACCTTAATAAAGTGAACTAAAGTACTATTTTTTTTTTGTCTAATTTTATTAAAATTTTTTAAAAAGTGTAGTAATTTTACTATATCTTTATTGTAATAAAGTAAATGTAAATTACAAATTTAAAGATATAAAATAAAAATAAAGTATATATTGTAAAATAACAAAGATTTTATTTATGTCTAATTATACTAAATAAATTTCTATCTCAATTATATTAATAGTATTTTACATAAATCTTTACAATTAATCTTTATTTTTATATATTATTACAATTATAACATTCTGTTTTTTTTATCATAAATTTTTATCATCCATATTCTCATAATATAAATTACAAAAAAATTATTTTGTATACTTGCTTGTTGGTACTATTATAATAGTTTTGTAGTTTCAATTAAAATCTTAAAAAGGTAAATAAAACTAAAAAAATTACTTAAAAAATCATAGGTGAGGATTCACAATAATATCAAAAATTATTCTCAATATAAAAACATGTAAGATAAATACAAAATAAATATAAAGTTAACTTAAAGATATTTCAGAGATTATGCTTTAGAGACTTCAAACAATATAGTAAATTAATATAATATTATATAAAAGGTTTATTAACAATAATTAAAGGATTGCACAAATGCAAAAATGATTTATAATACTTTCAAAAGGTTGTGAAGAATAAGTTTTATAATTAGTTAATTATACTATTTTATTAATATAATATGTAAATTTAGTACCTAAAAGATTAATATCTCATTAGTGCTAAAATTCAAAGAAAATACTGAGATATTTATATACAGTATGTTGAATAATTAATAAAATAAACTAAACTAAATATATTAAAAGAAATAAAATTACTATTTCACTAGGCAATAAAGTTGCTATGTCAATAAAGTTGCCAGATCTATAGGCAACTAATGGACATCTATGATCTACATAATTATTATAAGCAATAAAATCAATATTTAGAGATTTACATAATTGATCGATAGCAATAAAATGAATAAAATGATCTTTCTAAAAGATTTATATGACAATAAAATTGACTTTTTAATCTACAAATTAAATCTATCTAAAATTTTACTCATCATAACATTTATACCTGAAAATATTATTTTAATACTTTTATTTTTAATACTACTTTAATATTAAAGATATAATAAAAAACTAATAATAATAGTTATTACAAATTATTTTTAACGTTTTTAAATAATTTTACTATCTTTATTACTTATAAAAAAGTAAATATATATATTTTAGTATCTATAATTATCATAAATATATAAAGTAAAGAGATGCTAATTGTACTATTAGTTTTATGAGTTAAATCAATAAACATCAACTATTCATAATACTAAAGTTTTTGAATTATTTAAAATATATAAATATGATGCCTTTAGTAGATTGATAAGGAATACTATAATTTTTAATATAATATCCTTTTTTAATTAAATAAAATATGAATATAAAATATCTATTTTTAAATCAGAATTACTAATAAGATAAATTTTTATAAGTTTACAAATTTTATATTTAATATTTTCTACTTCTTTTTATTTTTAATTTTACATACTTATATTAAGATCTAATTTGATTATTATATATTCTTTAATGATAGCAGTGATTGTTAAAGGTAAATAATTTTTAACTGCTTTTTTTTTCACTAAACTCAGATGGTTTGAGAATGCTTGATCTGATCAATCTTTAATAATAAATGCTTATATTCTAAAGAGTTCTTATAATATTTAATATTGATTATTTTTAATAAAACTAATTATAAAATTTTAATTTTAGCTTTATATCATTTAGATGATTATATTCTTATTATTTTACATTTTTCATTTGAAATATTTTTCTTTTATTATATATTTTATTTTCAGTATTTATAAGATAATAAGCAAAATCTTTTCAATAATTATCATTTTTTAGTTTATATGAATTTCACTATGTCTAAATATTTAAGATAAAATTGCTAAATAAATTTAGAGATTTTAAATAAAAAAAGGTGAAATTTAGCAAAATTATATTAAAACCTTAATAAAAAATCTGCAAAATTTTGAAAAAGATAAAACTATATTAAACTACTTTATAGAAACCTAGTTTTCTTAATATATAGTAATAATAAAGTGACTATATAGTAAATATATAGTTACTTTTTTTACTTAATAGTAGCTCTAATAGATATTTTACAGTTACTGCATAGTAATAAAATAAAGTTTTTGTAAAGAATATCAAAATCTTAGTAAAAAATTAGTAAAACTATAATTTAAATATTTTGTCAAATATAAAATAAGTTTAAACAAGCAACCTTATTTAAGATTAATAACTACTAATTTTTTTAAAAATTTCTATTGAAATTTCTAAAGAATTATTTACATTGTTAAGCCTAAACACTACGTCATTAGAATAACAAAGCTTATTTGCTAACAGGGAGTTTAAGTTGTAAACTATGAAA
>CAJVPP010002333.1:0-15263 GCA_910592005.1 Funneliformis mosseae
GCTTAGCAGTGTGTCTGACTCATAGTTTTATATAATAGTTTAGTTTAATCCCTCTAACATAATTGTATAGTACAGAGTGCTGACTGAGGTAGTACTCCATTATTATAGTTATTAAATAAACTGTTAATTTACTAATACTCTTCTAAATCTAAATATCAAATTAAATCTTCTGCTTACCACCCATATATATTGCTTCGCTTATCACCCATAAGTATCTTAAAGAACTAACCATAACAATGGTGAGAAAATAGAAAACGTGATAAAGAATCTTGGCAGAACTTCTGTTGCTCATCTAGAACTAAAACAAAATCATATGTTCGTTAAAATTATATTTAGCATTACTAAATTATCATATTTTGAATGGCCAATTGAAGACCTATTCATCAGATATATTCAAGTTCAAACTTTATCATATATAGGTGAATGGTCACATTACTCTCTAACTGATATTTCAAAATTAATTAATAAATTCTTGCATAAGCCAACTCCTAATATTTCTACACATATAAACCAAATTTGCCATGGAATTTTCTATAGTTCAGATTAAAGGTATATTATAGATAAAAAATATATTTATTATATTTATGTTTATTCAAAGATAATAAAAAATAATCATTTTTTTTTCTTTTATAAATAAAACAAATAAAACCACATTGGAAATTGGAAATAATATCCAAATCTGTTCTACAGGTAGATACAGCCAGACTGTCTTAGTAATAATGTAAGTTTTTCTCTACAAATTATAATTACTCTATTATTATAGACATAAGCGATAAATTTCAGTTAGAAAATAGATAAACACTCAAGAGTAATCAGAAATATGATCAAAGGGTTAGTAGAAAACGTATAATAGTAATAGTAAAAGCTTATTTGAAAGGATTCTTTTTAGCGGGAAATGTGAATAAAACAGACTGAATATCTGCAAAAGATATGATTTTAGAGCTAAATAAATTAGTAGCAGAAGGTGAAATTTAAAAAGACGAGGTACCTGAAATAAAAACAATTGAAGGTTAGATTACAAGATATTCTGCAAGCTTACGCAAAGAATCAGTAGAACAAAGAGTAATAGGTGAAACTAATAAAAGAATTGAAAATGGTGGTAATAGTAAAAATAGTCATAAGTAGTAGAAAAAATAATATTTTTATAATATAAATCAATAAAATTTTTAATTTTACTATATTTTGACCTACTCAAATCTCTGTTTTTCCTATATAAAAGTTTTTAAATAGAAGACGAAAAAATTTTATAAATGATTAAATCAAAACTTTCAGATTTAGTTTATCATTCTATCAATTTTTTTCTTGATATAAGTTACTTTAGTGCTTTACGTATCACATAATTACTACGCATTAGAGATTATTATATGCTGATCGCCTTAAATTTATCATATAAATCTGCTCTGATTGATCAGCGAATTAGCAATTAAGTTATTTAGTTGTATTAAATAAAGCTTTAGATCTATCTTTTGTAAATTTTTCTTAAATTTTAGTTAATTTGTTAATATCTGTTTAATATCTTTATATTTTGTATAGATATTTATAAGACTAAAGAGTTTAATGTAATTGATTATGTTTTGTTAAGTATTCTATATTCTTGATAAAGTTTTTTTACAGATCATGATTTAGAATTATTTGATATAATTAAATACTCATTATTAAGATGAATTTACAAATAGCTCTATTAAAAACTTTATACCAATAATTATTTTTTACAGAAGGATATAAACTTAGTTAATATACTGAATTTTTTATAATAATTGTCTAATGATTATGAATAGTTTCCAAAGAATTTATTAAAAATGTATTCCAAAAAGTGTTGATTTTTCTTTATAACCATCAATTTGAAAGGAAAACAAGAAGAATAAGAAATAGATAACGTGGTTTTTAGGTTTTATATAAAAGGTAAATTTACATATTCAACCAAACTGAAATGTTCTTTGATTTGATTGGACAATTCAAAATTAGCTGAAGGTTAATTAACGCCCACCAACTTCGAGTTGGAGCTTACACGCGTTTTCTATTAAGGTTGATGATCATAAGATCAACTTATCACTTATTGCGAGACATATTCAGTTGATCTATTTACCAAAAATGGAACCTCTCCCCATGAAAAAAATACGCGACTAGATAATGATAAAATTGTTGTAAAAAAAAGAAGATACTTTCACCTTTAAAATATGTCCTACTCAAATTATGCGTTTGGACGTTTGACAAGATACACGTTAAAAGTTCATAATGCGATAAAGTCTGCGTGTGTTTGCTCAAACTCTCTGCAACGAATTTTAAATAAAAGATTTATTCGTTTGGATATAAGAAATCAAGTTACACAAGCAGATAATTTAGCTTTACGAGAATTGAGACCGTATCAAAAAGAATGTATTGAAACCTGTCTTAGCAAGTTTCTTGATCATAAAATTAACCGTCAAGTTGTCTCGTTACCCGTAGGTAAGCAATGAAGTTTCATGTTTGTACGTGCTTTCGACTTATATAAATATTAATCGGAAATTTTTAAATTATAGGAAGTGGAAAAACTGTAAGTATATATTAAGGTGGTTTCGCGGTACTACCGGTCCTACTCGGTCGGTTAGAAATATTTAAATATTTGGATGGATGTAGCAACGACTGCGCATTTACATCTAATGGCGCAGTAGAAGTTGATATAAGTGCGCCATAAATCAATCTGGTGCTTTTCAAAGACCGAAAAGAACGAGGCTATCTTTAATAAGAATATATAATATAAATCTGTTGAATTTCCAGAATTAACCATTCATCTTTTTTACGCGTCGACAGGTTATATTTTCAAATTTAATTAAGCAAATTCCATCTCCTTTTCCCGGTGCTGATAAAGTTCTTGTACTTGCTCATAGAGAAGAATTACTTGATCAGGCATATAAGCAAATTTCAAAATATTCGAATTTGGTAGGAGTTGATTTCACGAGTTTTATATTTCATTTATTTCAGGCGACTTTTTTTGAATTTTCAATAATTTAATTTTTAGTCAATTGAAATAGATCAAGGTGGAAGAATCGCAAAAGGAAATGCAAATGTTATCATTGGTAGCATGCATACACTTGGGAAGACTGAAACAATTCGTATTGAAAAATATAATCCTGCGCACTTTAAAGCTATTATAATTGATGAAGTAATCTATTTAATAATTAATTTAACGTTAATAGTTGAAGCATTTATCGATTGATACATATATTCATTCAATGTAGGCTCATCATGCTACCGCGGCTTCTTACCGTCGAATCTTGGAGTATTTTGGCGCCAATAAGAAAGAAACTCATTTGTTTGTTTGGGGATGTTCTGCCACAGTTCGAAGATATGATGGATTGGCACTAAAAGATATATTTGACGAAATTACATATCATAAGGATTTCTTGGATATGATTCAGGAGAAATGGTAAGTGAAGTGATAAATAACTTATATGTAATTATTTATATATTAATGAAGTTCATCCTATTCATAAAACTTATTTAAAATATGATAGGCTGTGCAATCTCAGAGTAACTACAATAAAAACCGACGTTGATTTATCCAAAGTTAAAAGCTCTAGTGAAGATTTTATTATGAATGATCTTTCCAAATATCTCAATGTGGAATCACGTAATGATGTTATTGTGCGCACATATCTTGAACTGGCAGGTAAGATTTTTTTTTTTATCTATTAGTTTAATCCTTTTTATGTAGTATTACAATTATTGACTTAATTATATTTTGAAGCACAAAGAACATCTACGCTGGTTTTTGGAATAGATATTAGCCATGTTGAAAGTTTGACGGAAATGTTTAGAAAACGTGGAGTTATGGCTCACGGTATAAGTAGCAAAACAAAGCCTCATATTCGAGCAACGATATTAAAAGAATTTAAAGAGAGAAAATTCCCTGTTTTAGTCAATTGTGGTATATTAACTGAAGGCACTGATATACCAAACATCGACTGCATAATATTGAGTAGGCCAACCAAATCACCCGTACTCTTTCAACAAATGATTGGACGCGGGATGCGCCTTTCTCCTGAAAAAGATGATTGTCTAGTATTAGATTTTATCGATTCGTATAGTCAAATTCCCGATTTAGCCACAACTCCAACTTTACTAGGATTAGATCCTACAGTAGAACTTAAAGGTTAGTTTAGTTAACCATTCATTACATTTTCTTTATATTAATCCTTATTTCCTCTCAGATGAGAATTTTTGTGAATATGACAAAGAAAAACCTGAAAAGGAAAAACCTAAAATAATAATAAATGCGCCGACAAAGATTCGTATAACAGAATATAGTAATCCTTTTGAAATTATTGATGAATGCTCAGGAGCACAGCATATTCAAAAATTTTCCGATAATGCATGGCTTAGAATTGGAGAAGACTCATATGTCTTATCATTACAATTCTATGGGACATTAAAAATAGTAAAAGAAAATGGTACGGAGATTTTTAGTTCAGGGCGATGTCATATATGAATTATATTTATAATATGTTTTCTATATTAATTTTGTAGAAATATATTATGTTACACATAAAAAGAGAGAATATCCAAGGCATATAACCAAGTTACCTATTACAAGTGATTCATTAGAATCCATGATACACGCTTGTGATAAATGGATTAAAGCTACATATGGGTTAAAGTATGCTCATATTGTAGCTTCACGATTTGCTAAATGGCGTAATCAGCCATTAACAAGAAATCAAATTGTTTGGTTAAAAAAAAAATTGGATAAGACTGATAAAGAATTAAAGCGTTTGAAGAAAGGTCAAGCATCAAACTTGATGACAAAGGCGATTGAAGGAGCTGAAAAAAATTGGAAATTAAAATTAAAACAAAAGCAGATTATTGACAAAAAGAAAGAAAAAATAAGAAAAAGAAAGGAATCATTTAAAGTTAAAGTAGGACCTTTAAAATAATCAATTAATAATAATGGAATTTTTTAGTAAAGTTAATCTTCAAAAACTTAATACTAGTAAAAAAAAAAATAAGAAATCTAAAATGTATTAAAACCTGAAATTATTATAAAATAATGCTAAATATAAAAATATAATATATATAATATATTAATATCAAATTATTAAAGAATTAAAATATTAATGAATAATTCTTTATAAAATAATTTAATCAATGAATTAATAATATTTCTTATTTTAAAAATTATAAATAAATTATTTTTTATATAAATTTAAATAAATTATTATAAAAATACTTTTATTATTATAATTTTATGTTAAATAATAAAAAATTAAGTTTTAATTTAATGAATATGTAATAAAAAAAAAAATATTAAAAATATTAATTTCTTAAATAGTAAAAAAAATTTTATTTTTAATAATTAAATTTATATAAGTATTTTGCAATAAAAAAATAAATAAATTTTTTAAATCCTATAATTTTAATTAATAAATTTTTATTATAATATTTAAAAGTTAATAATATATCTAATTCTAAATATTTTATAAAGTTTTTTAATAATTAAAAATATTTATTAAAAAAAATTAAAATATATTGATTTAAAAATAAAAAAATTATTAATTAAATATTTAATTTTATTATTTGAAGCATAATGAAAAATAGTCAAATACTAAATATATCAAATGTAATATTATTCTATTCTACATATTAATCTATTCTACATATTAATCTAATATAATTCTACATTAGTGATATTATATCTTATATATTTCAGAAAAATCAAATACTAAAAAATTTATTATAGTTTTTATCTGAAATTATGCTTCAGACTAGAATGATTACTATTTTTTAGTTTAATAATATATTTTTAAATAATATTAAAATTTAACTAAAAATTTCAATTAAAATACAAAAGTTATAAATATTATTTAGCAAAAATCAAGAAGAACTACAATAATATCTATTGATTAGATAATTGATGATATCTAACAATTAGTATTATTATAAATCTAAAATTTTATTAATTTATTAATCAATTAAATCCTATCCTTATTATACTTTATTTAAAAACTATAAAAGATATTATTTATGATACAATTTTTCCTTTATGATAATTTATTATTACTTATAAATGTAAATGATAATAAAAAAAAAATAAATATATATATATTATTTTTGCAAATTTAAAGAAAAAAAATCTAACTGATGATAAGATTAATAATTAGAAGAAATTAATTTAGAAGGTTATCTATTTACATAATAATATAAGTGAAAAAAAAGTTTTTAACTTTAACTTATTTAGCTAAAATATACTTAATATTTATTATATTTAACTGCAAACAAAATACTATTCTCTAATGTTAATAATATATTAACTGCAAAAAAGCTAAGATTTATCTTAATCTTTTTAAAAGTTAATATTTTTAAAATAAAATGATAAATATTTAGATTTAATTTATGATAAATCTAATCAAAAATCTTAATTAATAATCTTAATATTTAAAAAAAAAAAATAATAAATTAAATACAATATTAAAATCTAAAATCTAAAATCTAAATCAAAGAATTTTTTTATTAATTATTAAATAAAATAAATTCTTAAGTTTATTAATAATAATTAATATAAAATATTTTTACTATAATTTTAAATAGATCAATTTAGATTAGGTCAATTAAGTTATTTAACTAAGAAAATTGGGTCATTTGATCTGACCTGATTTGATTAAATTATTTAAAAATAATAATAAAAAATCATTTTAATTAAAACAATAATGAATTATTCAAGAAAAATCATTTTAATTGAATCATAATAAATTGTTTAATTAAAATGATAATACATAAAGATGGTCACTGCAATTAAAAAAAATGGCGCAATTGAGTTGCAACTTGTGGTGCAATTAAATTTCCTTATGGCGCAATTAAGTTGTAACTCAATTGAAATTTGAAAATAATTATGAGAACTATCTTTAATAATACATTATTCTAATTAAATGATAATGCATTATTCTAATTGAATAATAACATATTATTCTAATTAAATAATAATACATTATTTTAATTGAATAATTAGTTAACCTGAATCTTATTAGATCAGATTAACCTATTAATCTGATCTAATATTAACCTAAAAATCTATTGATTTGATCTGAATTTTTAAGTCAAGTAAACATATTAACCTGATCTAATTTAGAGCTCTAAATATCACTGATCTATGATTTATTTTAAAATTATCTATTATAATGTTCTATATTTTAAAGATTAGTAGAAAATTAATTAATAATATTAAAACTTTAAATCTAATCAAATGCTAATGAGTTAAACCTATTCAAAAAAAAATAAAGAACATAAAACTTTAAAATTTATATAAGATCGTTTCAAGAAAATCAAAGTCTAAGTTATAAAAGATAATGTTATTTTTAGAAAATAAAATTAAAGAAGGAATCGTCAATACTATTTTTGAAAAAAAATTAAAAATTCTTTTAATATTTATCTAAAGCTATTCTAAAAAGTCAAGCTAAATCTGCTTCTAAAAAAATGAAAAACAAATAATGCTATTTTTAAAAATATATAAAAAAAACCCTCTAATATACTTAAGATTAAAAAAAAAGAAATAATATTACTGCCATTCTTAGAAAGAAAAAAAAAATAAAAAACTTATCAATATTTATCAAGATTAAGCTGAAAAACCTATTACTAAAAAAGAAAAGAAAAGAATAATTTAAATGTTTTTTTTAAATAATTTACTTATTATAAGTGAAATATAATTATTCTCTCAATAAATAGTATAACTTTGCTTAAAAAATCTTGGATAATTAAATTTTTAAATTAGAGAAGAGAAATTTATAAATTTACAAGTAAAATAAAAAATATAGGAAAAGTTTAATAAATATAATTAATAAACTAAACAAGCTAAAAACGTCTTTAAACAAGTATTTTTTTTCTAGTTATTATTCTCTAACTACTGCTTTCATTTAATAAATTAAAATATCTTTATATTATAATTTTTTAATTATAGCTTGTTTAATATTTTTTATATAGCATTATCCTTATGATATAGATTCTTTTTGAAGGTTTAGCAAGTACTATCAAAATAATATTGACTAAAGTAAGTATATTTCTAGAAAGTTCACCTTAGATAAGTTTAAACTAATTATTAAAGTAAGTTTAGTGAATTTCAAAATGTAGAAAATCATTATATAAAATTTTTCAATAGCGATGACTGAATCATACCTCTTAAAAATAGAACAGTTTTAGTGAAAGATAAAATAAAGGTAAAGATCTAATTATCATCTATTATCTGTTATTAAAGATAAGCAGTAAGTAAATTCATTTACCTATTTTCTCTTTTCTATAATATCTAGTATCTAGTACTAATTTGCCTTCTTTACAATTAATGTGAATCTTAGATTTTATCTAAATAAAGATGAATACAAAATATTACATTCAAGTAGTTTTTTTACTTTATTATAATAAACTATTTAAAAAAAGTTTAATAAGTTAGAAAAAATGAAAATAAATAATCTTTATTTAAGTATTTTTATGAAAATTCTAAAAAAGAGAAATAGTTGAAAATGAATTTTATCTTAACACATTAGTAAATAATATTTGAACTAAATAATAAAAAAGAATGTATTATTAATTATCTAGAAGTTCAAATAAAAGAAAAAAAAATGTATAGTGATTAAAAAATAAAGGAAATTATAAAAATTTACAATGATATTTACATTTGTTAAAATAATACATAAATTTGAAATTAGAACTGTCTCCTTGACTTAAATCTGATGAAATAAAAAACTTATTAATTAACTCAAAAAAATGTGTTATGCATTTTAAGCTATTTCAACTAATAAAACCTAATATATGAGTTTATTTCAATTTTTTTGATTTATGCTATCAATCATATCAGAAAATATTTTAATAATCAGAAAATACAATTAACAGTAAAAGTTGAGCTTGATAAAAATTGTAGTTACAGAAATTTGACTATGCAGTTTCTATAAAATTATTTTATGTAATTAGTTACTAAGCTAAAATAATAGAAATAAAAAAAGATCTCATACAAGATTTAATACAAGTTCACAATGTAGTTAAAGTAAAATTTTATTCATCTTTAAGCTTAACAGAAAGCAAATAATAATACTAAGAAATAGTTATTCAATATTAGAGTATTTAGAAATTAGAAATTAGATAAATAAAAATGTGAATAAATAGATTAAATTTAATAAATTTAAAATTTTTAACAGTATATGACATTATAGTAGCTAATATTTATCTATTATTAGTTTATTAAGATCTCAAAAAATTGAAATATCTGAAGAATTTAATTGTGAATTTAATAAAAGATTTGACAAAAAAAAAGATACATAAAGAATAAAAGATATATTATCTTATATTATACAAGTATTATAAACACAAGCTGTAACAATAGAAGGAAGTATAAAATATCAAAAGAATAACTAGTCATTAATAATAAAATATAAGTATTCAGATTAATGTATTACTTTTTTTATAATAATAAAATTATAACAGGATTATCATAAAAATTACTAAAAAATATATTATTTTTTATTTTAAATAAAATTATACAAAGATTTTTGAAATAAATAAAATTAATAAAGTGAGTTTAAAGAGAAGTTCTAATTTAAGTTTCTTCCTGCTACTCTATTTCTTTCTAAACAATACAAAAAAAATATGTTATCAAGTATAGCTAGTCATATAAAACTAATCATCTGAGATATGCTTTATAATATTAAAAATCTCTTATTGAAGTATGAATCATATAATATTTATATTATTTTTTTCTTTGAATCAATTTGTATTTAATTTTATGTATTATATCTCTAGGCAGGGTTGGGAAATTAGTACAGTTAGTACAGCTTAGTACAGTTTAGTACAGTTAGTACACATAATAATTAATATAAAATTTAGTATAGTACAGTACAAATACAAGGTCAAAATTTGCCTAGTACATACAAATTTCCCAACCCTGTCTCTAGGTATTCTAGTATTATACTAATAAAAACATTATTTAAATATAACTATTCTTCAAACAATTATTATTTTGCTAATCTTGATAATTCACTTTATTAAAAATTAGTTATAGTAAACTTGCTTATTTATCAAACGTATTGAATAATTTTTACTAATCATTATGATTTATTAGAATATGTAGTCAATTAATTAAATCAAAATTATATATGAACCTATATGATTTTTACTATTAAAGATTTTATGCTAAATTATGTTCTTTAATAAATTTCTATATATTTTCAAATTTCTATAACTTTGAATTTTTTTCATTTTTTTTATACTTTAAAATTACAAAAATATTCTAAATTGTTATCTCTATTGCATAATAATTTGATTTTTTAAATAAAGTTTATTTGCATTTAAAAAATAATAAAGTAACATTTCAGAAATTTTCTTTAAGTAAAAAAATTTTTTAATATTTTTTAAAGAAGTAAACTGTTACATTATTTTTTAAGTTATTATGTATTTGTTTTAAATTTATTATATTTAAATGCAGATTTTTTATAAACTTATAGAATTTTTAATATTTCAGATTTTTTATAAGAAATATCTTCAATTTTCAAATAAACTAAAGTATTAGAAAAGTACATAAAGTATAGATTTAAAAGTTAAGAAGAGTTAAAATAATAATAAGATAAATGAATAAAAAATTAAAGAGCAATAAAATAAATTAACAATTTTGTTTTAATAATTATCTGATAAAAAAGTTCTATTAGCTAACCATCTTCTTATAATTATGCATTACTCAAAAGATATAAATGCAGATAAACTTCTATCACTATATTTTTAAATAAAAACATATAACTCTATTACTGATAGTTTTATAAATATCAATTATCAAATAAATCAAATGATTTTTTAAAAAATGTAAACAATTAGCTAAAATTAGAAAATAAAAGACTTTATCAATAAACAAAAAAGTTAATTAAAAGGACAAAATCTCTTAGTATTTAAATAAGGCATTTATATAATAAAAGTTATAACATATTTCAGAAATTCATTTTTTAGTTAAAAATCTTTAATAGTATCAGATACTACATTTAAAAATAAGATTAATTTACCATAAACAGTTGATTAAAGTACCCTAGATATAATACAAATTCTTAA
The DNA here is from genome assembly GCA_910592005.1 of Funneliformis mosseae. Classification (NCBI taxonomy): domain Eukaryota; kingdom Fungi; phylum Glomeromycota; class Glomeromycetes; order Glomerales; family Glomeraceae; genus Funneliformis; species Funneliformis mosseae. The sequence goes on from CAJVPP010002333.1 coordinate 11,050, forward strand.
ATTTTAGGGGATACAATATTATAGAAGGTATTTTGATCAAGAAAGAGGTATAAATATATTTGTCAAAACTAATAAAAATATGATAAATTTTTGTGCATCAAAAATTTGTCAAATATTTTTTAATGCTATTTCAATTTAAAAATTTAAATTTTTTTTTTAAACCTTGTTTCCCTCTTTAATTAATAAAATCTGAATCATTTAAAACAGCTAAACCTGATAGTTTCTCTTAACTAATCTAAAAAAATAAGTCAATGAGTAATTCAAAAAAAAAAAAAAATTCAATATTACTGATAAACTCTAGTAAAATCGGATGCTACTTTTTGAGAGGATGTGGTCAGAAAATTTTGATCATAAGTTTTAAAATTAAAATTAAAATTAAATCAGAATGTAACACATAATAAATTAATTTTACAATTTTTTTTCTAACGTGTTCTTTCAAAAACTTTAATACAAACTCTTTTTCTTAAAAGTAAAATAGTAGTATATCGTAGTAAAAGTTTTTACAAAAAATCTCATATTACTTTAAAAAAGGCAGTGGTGTACAAGAGAGAAGTTACTTATTATCCATTATACTGAACAATGTGGAAGTAATAGGTTAGTGACTAAAAAATTTGATGTTAAACCTAAACAAATATGATATTAGAAAAACCAAAAAAAATCAATTAGAAAATGCAGCTCCTTATATTCAAAAACTGTATATAGGAAGGAAGATATATCTTTCAGAATTTGAAAGAAGTTTGTCTTTATAGGTAATAGATATGCATTAAGCAGTAAAAGCTGTTATGCAAAATATGGTTATTCAAAAGGTTAAATCTATGACTAAAGATTATTTTAATTTTTATCCAAATATTAATAATTTTAAATTTTCAAATGTATGGTTAGAAGGTTTTATAAAAGATTTAATTTTGCAACACGTCAATGAACTCATATTGTATAATATCTTCCAAATAATCTTTCATAAAAACAACAAAGTTTTCTTAGTTTTATTTTATATCAAAGAATTCAATATGATTATTCTTTAAAATATATTGGTAATATGAATGAGACTCCAGTTACTTTTGATTTACCTTCAAATACAATATTAGATCAACGTGATACTTTGACAGTAACTATTCATATAATTAGTTATGAAAAAACTCATTTTACTGTTATTTTATCATGTTTAGCTGATGGTATTAAACTTCTAACTACTTGTATTTTTAAATTGAAAAATATTCCAAAAGAGCAATTTCTTCAAGGTATTAATATTCGTATAAATGAAAAAGGATGAATGAATGAAAATGAAATGTTATGGTAGATTGAAAATATATAAAATCAATGTAATCCATTAGGTAACCCTCGATTTCTTCTAGTTTTAGATGCTTTTAGAGGGCATTTGGTTAATTCTGTTAAAAATAGATTTGTTGAAAAATAAACAAATATAGCAGTAATTTTAGGCATTTTAACTAGTAAGCTTCAACCATTGGATGTCTCTATTAATAAAAATTTTAAATCTAAATTAAGACAATACTATCAAGATTGAATAGTTTCAGAAATGCATCAATTAACATCAGCAAGACGTATTAAAAAACTATTCTATTCTACAATTGCTAAATGGGTTATGGACTCATGGAATAATGTTGATACAGTTTTAATTTGCAAATCATTTAAATGTTGTGGAATATCAGTAAATAGAGATGGAAATGAGGATCATTTATTATTTGATTATGACTTTTTAACTAAAAAAATAAAAAAAAAAATAATAGAAGAAATGATATTTATCATAAAGATGAAGTAGAAATTAGTAAGTCAGATAATGAATTTGAAAATGATTTATCATTAAAAGATTTAGAGTTTAATGGATATAATGAAGAACTACCAAATTATGAAAATGTTTGGAATTAGTTTTTTTTTGAATTTTTTTTTGTATTAATTTTTATATATATCAAATAAATCAAATTTTATATCTAAATAAATTTTTTAATCAAAGTATTATACCCCTAGATATGGTACATTTTTTTAAAAATAAAATTTAAAACTTTGGTGTTTTATATTCAGGGTATAATACATTTTTGTCACTAAAAATGCCAGAAGAGTACAATACTCAGAGGGTACTTTAGTCGACCGTTTACAGTACTTTTTATAATCAATAAATAAAAAAATATTTTTAATACAATTTGGCTTATGACTGATATTACATAAGTAAGAAAAATATTAATATAAACTTCAGTTAAATATACTAAATTAATTTATGAATTTTTAATTGATAAACTTTTATAAAATTGAATATCAATTTTAATAAATATGGTATAAAGATATTTCTTAATTATATATTAATAATAATATTTTCAAATTGCAAATTACTTCAGTCTTTAGAATTATAGTTAATAAGTCTATTCATAGAGAAATTAAAAATTTTATTCTTTACTATTAAGTCTAAAATGAAAAAGAGCAAATTCTAATTATTATTATAACAAGTTTTAAAGATATTTTAAAGTGTAATAATGAAAGAGTTTCTAATTAAATTATTCAATCAATTTAAGAAGATAAACTTAATATCACTAAATATATTTTGTGGGTTACAGATAATACAGTATATATAGTAAGTAATAAAAAGGATGCTGTAACTTTTTTAATAAAAATTTGACATAAATACTTTTTGTATTAGTTGTGAGATTTATATTATGCAAATTATATTTAGTCACTTTGAACAAATAGCATTTGATATACTTTCAAATTCTACTAGTTTCTCTCAAAAATTATACCTATATAATCTTTTATATTTAGCATGAAATTTATATGATAGCTATAATTCTAGTGATAAAAATAAATCACTTAATCTTAATACATCAATAATTAAGAAATTATATGATAGATCAATAGAATTTCATTATAACCAGTACTAATTATCATTTCATTCTCATTGGAATTATGAGTTACAAGTAGTCAAGTAGTATTTGAATTATTATAAAGCTTACATTTTATTTGCTTATTAGTTTATTATTTAGCTGAAAAATTATAATAATACACTAAAAGTATATTTGAATAATTAGTATTTTTTGAATTATGATTAACTAATTTAATGCTTAATATTCAAATAAAATGTTTAATGAATTTTGTAGAATATTTCTATAAGCTATTAGTACAGTTTATGACAAGGTAAAATCCATATTTATATATAATACAAAATGAACAATTAGCTTAATTACTCTGTAAAAAAGAACATACGAGATGTAGATAAGATTTATAAATAGAAAACTTATCTTGAAAACATTAAAATAATATAGAAATATTTTTTACTGATGAATTATCAGAAGCTCTTAAAATATTATCAAATGATGAATTTGAAAAGTTATTCAATAATTTGAAAAATGAAATTAATACAACTTATAAATATTTTGAAAAATGGTTGGATACATGATTTTATTTATTCTTAGCAATTTGCCATTTATGTGAAGATTATGCATATTTATTTGCTAATAGTTTTACTTTATAATCTTAAAAAGAGAATAAAAGAAAATACCTATAGACTTAAAATTGAAATTTTAAAGAACTTAGAAAATGATATTAATAGTAAAAATAGCAATACTTTTGGTTTACAAGAAATATTATTAAATGATAATGAATTTGATAATGAATTTGAGGAATTTTGCAATGCTATTAATTCTATATTATATGAATTTTCTTTGCTTTATAATTTTATCAAAGCATATATATATTTTATTATTATTCACCAATAACAGGTTGAGAGATTTTTTAATAAATTAGATTTAAAACTCATGTAAATATGTTATTATCATTTAAATAATCAAAACTTTGCTTAGCTTCAAACAAGATCGAAAAAGATAATCTGAAAGTAAGTCTTGAAGAAGTATGTGCTCAAAAAAGAAAACAAAGAAATATTCCACTTCAAGAAAAGCAACCATTTGGAGAAGAAGTTGCATCAAATCTTTTTAGGTAATAAATAAAATACTAATATTTAGTATATATTTATTAGCAACTTTTTATCATATAATATGCATAAAATAAAATTAGGAAAATATAATGGACATACAACTCAAAAAAAAAATATAATAGAAATAATATTTATTGTCTGTAAAAAAAATTTTCAATAGTAAAAATCACATAGATACACTCCCCAGTCAAAAGTATTAGACTACGTGATTTTCGTTATACTAATTAGCGTAATTTTTGCCGATTATAACTTGTGATCTAATGCATAAAATTGAGTCAAT
>CAJVPP010002334.1:0-15260 GCA_910592005.1 Funneliformis mosseae
ATTTGATGGAATATTTACTGTATTATTGCCTGAATTATTGTTTGAATTGAAAGTAGATTGTTGCTGTTGCTGTTGTTGTTGATTCCCACTAGTATACCCAAATCCAGAATAATGACCATAATTTAGAGGTTGTGACGTATTAAAAAAAGGAGGGGTAGTAGAGGTAGCAGTAAGATTTGAGGGTTAATGGGTTTTGAGAAACTTGAACTTACAATATTTTGATTTGGTTTCATAATGTTTTGTGAATAGACTGGTTGTTTTCTTTTATTAATAGCAGTTACAGCGATAGGGGTGCTTGAGAGTAGAGGGTTTGTAAAAATGTTACCAACTGTACCAATAGAAGTCGAGTTGAATGCTTGACTACTTCGTCTGTTTCACTTTCTGATTTTGAATCGATCACTAATATTTGAAGATACTGTTTCTTAGATAATAGTTTTGTCTGCAGAAGAAGAATTATCAGATAAAGATGATTGAGGTCTAGGTTGGATTTCTTCTGAATCTCCTTCTGAATTTCTTAATCCAAGGGTATTACCAATAATACGAGCAGCTCTGATTAACGTACTAGTAGTGTCAGTAGAACGAGATTGAGCAGTTCTTTTTTGAGGTTGATATTGAGTAGTTGAATTATATGTTCTTCCTGAAAAAAGGATACGACTAGGTTAGCTTTCAGAGGTGTTAGACTCCATGTTGATTGATTGAAGATGGTCTTTTAAAAAGATATCTTGTTGGTCAATAAAACTCTTTGTCCACTCTAAGAATGGTGAACTTCCAGTTTTAATGTGATTTGTTTGAGCTAATACAAGAATTAGATCAAGAACAATTTGATAGATATTATCTTTTGAAAGATCAGCAGAAGGTTGATATTAACAAGATTCAACTAAAGCAGAGGTCTGAGTAATAACAGTTATAGAGATTTCCCAATTATCAGGTTCGATAAATTCAGGAATAGAAGTTCTAAGTTTAGTAAATAAAGCAGTTGTTTCCTTAGAATATTGGATTGCTTTGAATTGTAGGCGATACCAAGACCAAAAGTCATCAAAGTTCTTTAAATGTTCAAATTCTTCTTCGATAGGATAACAAATTAAACAAGATATATCAGATACAAGTGTTAAGTTTAAGGGTTCTCTAATAGTAATCAAATGATATAAACTATTATGTACTTGATTTCTATTTGCAAAACTCATATACTTTCTTATGTTTGAATCCTGGCAGGAATCACCACTTTTATCACAGTGAAATTCTTCAACTCGAGGTGGTCACGTTATCAAGTCTCTACTCAAATTTCTTAACTACAGCTTACTGCAATCAAAACATTAGGATCTGCCTAACTCTTAACTTTACCAGATTTACGCGTTGAACTTAAACAAATTTATCAAGTATGAAGACTTGAAAGACGAGATTATGAACAATTTTAATTAAAGAATTCAGATGACAAACTCAATTATAAATAATGTGTAGGGATCACATCAGACTATATGAAGACATGAAAAGGCAGAAAGATATAAGTTTTAAATTGATTCCTTTATTAATATTGTAACTCGTATTTGCAAAAGAATTTTCAAATCTGCAAAAGAGTTAATTTATAACATTAGCAAAAAGTTTATCTATTTATATAAAATTTCTTTTGTCACAGCTAACTAATTACTATTCTATAAACTAACTAATTTAGCAAAATAAAATATAAGTAAAATAAATACATTGAGAATAATAAAGATACGTAAAATAATAAAAATATAAAATAAAATAAAAATAATAATAAAATTTAGAATATTAAAAATGCGTATAACACTAAATATTCTTAGATTTCGTTTAATTCGTAAAATTATGATCATTATCAGTATTTGAAAGATCTTCAGAATTACGTAGATCTTCCATATTTTCAGAATTCGCAGAATTCTCAGTATTTTTAGAATTCTGGATTAAGAGATCGTCATATTGCGTCATTTACATGACTTCATTATGACTGGCCAATTGTTCTGTTGACAATATATTACTATTGTTACTATTATTACTTTATCTATCATTGTTGATGTTGATGATAGTAATAGTGATAATGGTAAAAAAAAAGGAAAATGAAAAAGAAAAGATTTTAAAAATTATAAAGATCTTGATTAAAATTATTGTAAAAATTGTAATTATAAATTAATAATGATATTTTAATAATGTATTTAATATATTTATTATGTGTTTTATAATTTAATTTCATTATACATATCAATAATTTCTTTAGCAAGAGATTGGATTAGATTAGATTTGATTTGTATTTGCATATATGTTTAGATTTAAGTTTGAGTTTGAATGAGTTTGCATTTGTATTGCATTTGATATATTGATTTATTTTTTATTTAAAATAAAAAGAAATTATTATTTATAAAATAAAAATTGTAATAATTGTGTTAATTATAAAATAAAATTGTAATAAAACATTCAAGTATAAAAAATTAATATTTAAATAAGAAATGATAAAATAATAAATACAAATTTTATGGCAAACATTAACTTTAATTATAAATAATTGAAAAGCTTAACTATATAAATTTAAAACTATAATAAGTAGTTGAAAAGAAGATTCTTCTCAACTACACAACTTTCAACTATTAAAGTAGTTGAAAAGAATTCCTTCTCAACTACTTAATTTTCAACTATATAAGTAGTTGAAAAGAATTCCTTTCCAACTACTCAACTTTCAACTATTTATAAGTAGTTGAGAAGAAAATCCTTCTTAACTACGCTAAATTTAAAACCCATTAAAGTTGAGAAGAAGAACTTTTCTCATTGTTTCAAAAAGGGCATAAATAGATTATATAATGTAAATTTTAGAATTTAACAAGAAATATATTTTATGAAAATGATATTTAATAATAAATGAAGTGACGCATTTGATTTTTTTTTCTATTTTTAATGAGAAAATTAGATGAAATGTAAATTTTGACACAAAAGTAAGTGTCGTTTTTCCTCTAAGAAAAATTTTTTATATTTTTTATAATAATAAATGAATGAATTTTGGGTAAAGAATAATTTTTTATTTTTTTTTTTGAGGAGAATTGTATTTTTTTTTTTTTAAATGGGCAAAAAAAAAGTATTTAAAGCCGAGCCACCATGTGAAAGCACATAATCATATGTGATCGTCGAACAGCCTAGGGCACAGCCAGACACTAAGCCCGTATACAAGCAGATCAATTTTATTTAGTACACGTGTAACTAGATATTTTCTTTGAAACGCACTTATCAAAGTTCTTTGGAATATTTATTTCAATTTAACTTAACTCCGAGATATTAAAGTTACATATAGATCTACTTAATACATTTGCGTTCTTGTGATGGTATCCCTTATCATATTAGATTAAACCTTAAATCGTTGATAATCAATCGACCTTTAATACCGGACCCATTGTCTACGAGCAATAATTATTTCATTGTTTGAATATCGTGTAATTCGTGTAATGGATCACTATTAATCATTCGTCATGTTAAATTTTGTTTTGATCTTCACACCAATTAACTTACATTGCCTCCCTTTTCTGTGTAAGTTTAAAACAATGGACCTGCGCGTGAGAACCACTAAATGTCAAGAACTCCTTTTGTTAATACAATGATTATTATATCATTTCAACTTAATTAGGATAAATTGATAATGGTTTGTAATCATGTAATCATCAATCGTTTTTTTCCCTTATCAATAAATGTCGAAAAATAAAAGAACTCTCAATGACGATGGACATTCTGTTTCATTATAAATACGTGTTGAATCGGCATTCCTTTCTCCTCACAAAGCGACAAACATCTGCTTGTCACTTTTAAAATCTCCTTTGATGTTAAACATACAGAGAAATATACAAAACAGCAATCCCGGGAATCCCGGTAGAAATCCAATTATTGAATTTAATAATCTACTTGCAATTATCAACAGAAATGTAATCTTCCCCAATCAGATTCAAAATCCAGCCAGATTCGTTACACTTTTAAATAATAATAGTCGACGTTCAAGACGTTGCTATAAAGGCTTCGATTTATGTTGCGTCGTTGTTGGGGAAGAGGCTAGAAATCATAACGTGACGAATCAGATCGTAGTTAGACGTGTTGCTAATGCATTATGGAGGAACAGTAACGTGAATGATAAAAGACGTTATTGCATCCTTGCTCGTTTGATTAACAACGAGTTACAGAGATTATAAGAATAGAATAACTTTAAAATCCGAATCTGAGATACGATGGTTAATGGCAAATCTGAATTTTTTTTTTATCGTTTATCGTTTATCGTTTATTTCGTTTATTTCGTTTATTTTATGATGGCAAAACATTTATTAAGATCTTAAAATTATTTTATAAGTAATAAGCTAGTTTATGAACCTTTCAAGCATTAAAAACAATTAAGTTAATAATTATTATAATCACAGTTAATTCTGTTAATAGGTTTAATAATATTTTTTTCTTTTTTTTTCGGGCATTTCATTTTGTAATTTATTCATTACATTTATAATCGTTATTATTTAATTTTTAATTTATTTTTCGTTGTTCGTTAATAATTCTTTATAATAAAATGAAAATCGTTGATCCGATTTGCTATTGTAAATGCGTACATGTGAAATGTTTGGAACACGCGAAATTTGTGTTCTATGAATTAAGGAGCAAAAACATTTAGAAACATTAAATACATTATCAAAAAATACACAACATTAAACGTTATCTTTCGATCACAAGTACATAAATGGTGTCGTTCGATTGCATCAATTTAATATTTTGATTATTTTCGGCGCTAAACCATCATTTGGCAAAAATAGAGACGGAAAATGTTTATATTAATATTTATTAAAAAATATTCTTTTTTAAGAATGTTGAACGAGATAAAAGTAATAACGGTGTGTTAAGTGGTAAACAAAAATTAAAGGAGAACCGATTTTTGATCTTCTTACGCCAATTGAAACGTAAAAGCAATAAAATTATCGGATGTGTGTGATTTAAGTTTAGCTATTTTAATTTCTTATAAAGTATTCATTATGAGTCGAACCATATGGTAGTTCTTGTGAAATACGATTGGTTCACTTACCCCTTAACAATGATTATGTTGAAACAATGGGACATACTCTATTTTTAATATAAACAGTACCACTAAGCTCATCGCCATTGTCTCCGAACACCAATACATTTCTAAATAATTATTATGTTCAACTTTACAATGAAATGCCATTGTATTACTTTATTTACAAATTGTTATCATGTAAATATACGCGATCTTTACAACAAAGAACTGTATAAATACCATCGCGATTCTTTCTTCTATTTTCACAAAGACAAAAAAAAAAAAAAAAAAAAAAAAAAACTTTTTTAAAACAACGATCGTCTTTGTTCGTCTTTGAAGCCCTCGTGGAACGAATTTTCCCCTGATTTACTTGATCTTCAAGTAATTTATTTATAATGAACAGAACTACCCATAATGGCAGAAGAGCTCGAATTGCCGAAATAAACAACCTTGCAGCAAATATCAATAGAGCTAGGATTTTTCCACCTCATATTCTAAACCCAAACATCATCCTTTCTCTTTTACGCCGTAATTATCAACGTCCAAGACGTAAATATCATGGCTATAATTTAATTTACGTCGTTACGAAGGAGGAAGCCAGGATCAACAATAGTGTGACAGATGATATTATTATTAGGAATGTTGCTAACGTATTATGGAGAGAAGGTACCAGAAATCAGAAAGAACAATATACCTCCCTTGCAAATGCCGTAAACGACTTAATTAAGCGTTAATGAATTATTCTTATTACGAATCTAAGTTAATATGCTTTTATATGATCCAATCTTCTCTACTTTAACCTTTTTAAGAACCTTCTTTCTTTACAACATCATTAAAAGAAAATATTACAGCAAATAATTCAATGAAATAGATCACTTACAGTATATCATAAGCTTTGTATTCATTTATTATTTCTATCCTAATAATTTTGACCCATTAATTATCCTCTTAATAAGATTTTTAAGAATACAATTTTTTTTTTTTACATGATTAATTAAAACAAATATAGCAATTTAATTTTAATAATAACTTCATTATTAGCTTTATATTATCATAACTTAATAGTACATGTACTATATATGTCATTAAATAGCCAACATAATTAAGAAAAATATATTTTGAACAAATTATTTTTTTAAGTCGATTTTTATAATTTAGTGGGTTTGATATTAGGGCTAGGGCGTGGGAAGAAGCGTTAGATTATTATGGGAATTAGGTTTAGGAAAGCCCCAGTCCGGATGTGGCTTGGGAGCTTCTTTTAAGGTTCTTCATCCTAACTTACATCGATTGATTAAAGAACAATAAAAAATTTTTATTTACTGTTGCTTATTTTTTTTCATTCATACATACAGTATATAAAATAAGGGAAAAACGGTCCTAAAAGTCCAATAATTTTGCCAATTCTAGATATACAGTAAAAAAACTCATTAAAATTGTTATAAATTTTTGAATAATTTTAAATGAGACCGTCCCTGTCATTAGGACCCGATCCTAGTTTTCAAATATAAAGATTCTGGATTCCGAGTAAATTTTTTTTATAAATTCCATTAATACATTATCATTAGAAAGTAATATATGAATAAAAAATTTTCTCTAGAAATTTTTTTTTAAAAAAAAATCATTTTAACGTAACTATATAAAATATTACAAATGTTTTAAACCATTAACAATTTTAATTTACAAGCATCTCGCAATATGCGGGCGTATAGAGAAAAAAATTTCCCAAAAAGAAATGTTTTAAATTATTAATTTTCTTTTTTTATTATTATTATTATTTTCGAAAGTTCTTTGACTCATTTTCAAACTTCACTTGATTTTAATTTCTGCAAATATTGGAAACTCGTTTTTAATTTTCGATCATGAATCTCATATGATTGCGTATGAAAAATTTATCTCGAGTTTTTTTAAAATAAAAAACGCTTTTCACCTTTGTTTGAGGTTACACAAATATATTCAGGTGTCCCGAAAATAACAGTAAAGTATTCGATTAAAAATAACTAATGGAGCACAATGCTTCAATTTGCTGAACTTATTAATAGTCATTTTTTATTTAAAAAACATATATATTTAAATAAAATATACTATTTATTATAGATATAAAATACATAGATCACGCTTAATCAAATTTCAATATAAGTATCCCTTTTTTCAACCTTTTTTCCTACTTCTTCCTTCTTTTTTTAAAAAAAAAAAAATTGCTTTGATTATTTTATAACTTTACTTATTAAAATGAAGTTATTATTTGGATACATGCTGTAGAAACATCACATTTTAATAACAATTATAAAGGTATTGATTGGATTTCTACTTGGCTGCGATGAAACAACAAAACGGAATTAAGATGCCATTCCTTCAGTTAAAGCGGCTTTTTCAACAATTTATCGCTATTTAACCCAGCAATCTGTAACACCAGAATGCAATTTATACGACAGTAAAATTAAAGCTTCTGACAGGAAAAGATAATATTCAACGGAATTGGGACATACGAAAAAATCATGGTGTTACCAAACTCAAAGAATACGCAGCATTATTAAATTTATGCACTTTTACATTATGGAGGAAGACTTTAGAAATATTAATAACTTTTTTTTTAATATGGTATTTTCTCGATGTAAAATCGTCGCTTAGATAATAATCAACGACCAAGGTACTTTAGGAATCCGTAAACAAAAATAGAAACTTCCATAATCAAAAAAATTTTTAGTGTGACATCATCATCTTAATAATGCCAATTAAGATGATCTCGAATTTTCCAATCGTGTAACTATGCGTCAGTCGGAAAGTTATTTTCCCTAAATCCGTATAAAAGATCTTTTCTTTACTGCTTTTTTTAAACAAGAGACTTTCGGGTAAAAGAAATTAACGTTTGCATATTATCCGGTAAAAAGTGCGTTAAATATCACGATGCGCAGCAAATGTTCTAATCGGAAATTATCAATAATAAAGATACTGTACATTAAAAATCATTGGTTATATGATATTATAAATCAAAAATTTTGAAACAATTACGTTCTGTGTAATTCTAAATATAACTATTTTTTTTCACAATGCATCACCTTGTAAAAACAATTAGTCCTGATGTTTATTTTTTTTTTCATTTGGACAATCATAAGGCTAATTCGTACATTTATGAGAATGCTCTTTTAGACATTTTTTTATGATTGTAATGCAAAAGAGATCTTTAACATTTAAAAAAAGTATATTATAACAGTATCTTCTCAGTATGGGAAAAAACTTGAACCATCCGAATGAAATGACATCATGCATCATGAGTGTAACATAACTAGCACTGCGATGGAAATCTTCGGTTCATTATAAATTTATTATAATAAATTCATGTAACACATCTGATTATGTTTGGAAACATTTCGGTTTTTACGTAGTAATTTTGACAACTTTGGAATCTTATCGGTTATCATACGACGATCTAATCAACTAAAGGTATGTATTGGTGCGTGAAATGTCATCATGTAATACTTTATGCGACCATTTAAGGAAACCTCCGGTGCATTTATATTGAAGTAAAAAAGTATAAATAGGTGAGATTTACTCGGTTTTTTTTAGGGACGGGAAACTTGAGAGCAACAAAAATCTACACCCTTTTTAATGAATCAAATGACCAACAATCCGTATTTAAACTCCGAAGAATTAAGTCCTTCATGCGTGTTTATTAATACGAATAATCCAAAAGTACAAAATCATGTTCGAAATGACAATGTTCCTTATCCCTCAATAAAACCTTCTTTCCCGCCTTTACTTGATCCAAAAGATTTATTAATTATTGGTAAAGATAATAAACCGACTCGTTCTCCGAACGCATTTATCATTTATCGTAAAGTTTTCTTTAAGACCGTTAGGAATGAAGGTCATATTTTACCTATGACCGCCATTTCTTCAATGGCCTCACAATCTTGGGAAGGAGAATCCGAGGAGGTTAAGAAATATTATAAGAAACTCGCCAAAGAGGCTTATAATTATCGTAATGAACTATTTCCTAAAAAGTCCAGTCGACGGAGAAAGCGGGAGACATGGAACATTATCTCTTTTAATAATAATAATATCACTTTCTCAACTCCTTCACCTTCCTCCACTGTCAATAATAATGATAACGATAACGCCTCGAAAGATACAAACGAAAATTCATCGAATTTGCAATCGTCTACCCCTGTCGAATCTGTTCTTGACGCTTATATGCAACTTAATAACGTTTTATTGCAAAATATTATCATGTCAAATGAAATATCTTTAAATCTATTAAATAATTATGATATTCAAGCTAATAATCTTACCGCTGCCACCGATTTCTTGAATTTGCAACAAATTCATCCAGGTCCATCATTGGATGATCTCGTTTCACCGGATGTAAACAATAATCTCGATGATCTTTTTGCAAATCATCCTTTCGAAAATGCTGAACTCTCGAATTTACATGAACAAATTTATCCAAGTCCGTCACTGGACGACATAAACGACAAAAATGATCTCTTCCCTCTTGGAAATTCACAATTAGAAAATGAACAAGAGAAAGAAATGCAAAAGGACTTACAGCAACAGCTTTTCTTTTCTCAAGACCTTACAAATTTAGATCCTTTCGATAATTTGAATTTTTTTTCAAATGAACCGCAACAAACCGATTTAAGTAATAATGACGCTACTCCAGTTTTATTAAACAATACAAATTCGGAAATTTTTTTTGAAAATTCGGATCTTTCAACTGATTTCACACAATGTCGAGATGATTTGGGAATTTGCACCTTTGCCAATGCCGAATTCGAGGATTTTTTCTCCACGTGAAAATAAAAATTAAAAAAAAAAAAAAAAGGTTTCGAAATTTGCTAAAAATACGACAACATACGTTTTGTATAGTAAATCCACATATGGTAACGTATTTATTATTTAAGCATTTGATACGAAGAATCGGAGATATTAGTAATTTAAGATAATATGTTCAATTGTAATTAATATAATTAATATAAATTTACATTTTTAAAAAAATAAATAAATAAAACAATATGCTTAGTAAGTATGGAAATTAATTGTTTCATATAAAAATCTCCGAAATTTGTGAAACTTACTTAATTTGCAAGAAACTTTCCGAATTAGTAATTAGTTTGTGTACATAAAACCTGACTCGATTTTGAAAAAAAAAATATTAAATTCATCTAAGATGTTATCTGATTCTTTGATAAAGATTAATCAATGGTAAAAATAAATGGCATGATTTATTTTATATACAGTATATTCGTGGGATGATCTCGATAAAGAGACTAAATCCTATAAATAACAATTTTTTTTCAAAAAGGCTAATCTAAAAAATTTAGCATTCGAAAATTCGACTGTTAGTTACGTTTTTATTCACATGATTTATTATTCTCAATAAAAATTCTGCACAAATAATGCATAACATAATCAATCTTATTAACGTTAAATCAATTTATAAAATTTACTAAATTTATGTATTAAAATTAAGTTATATATTTTTCGAACCTTTAAAATTATAATACTTCAACTATTTAGAAAGATACTCATATAATTAGCAAAATACCTATTATTTTGAGTAATATGTACTATATAAATTATATTTAATCAAAAAATAAATATATCCATCCTGTTTTACTATAAATAATTAGATGAGATATTAATTAAAAAGTTTTTCTAAAAAAAAAATTTTATTTCACATAATTGGATTGACAGGTAATATTTATAAAGAATTTAATCTAAGATTTTTCTCATACATTTCTATTCTATTTTAATTTCTGATAAAATTCTTTATCGATTATTTAACACTTCTAAGTAGAATTTTTACAAATTAGAAAATGTATTATTAAAATTGTAAAATGAAATATTGAGTTTTGAATATCATTTAAATAGTAAAAAGTAAAATTTAGTAAAATCTGCAAAATTCAAAAAAGTAAAACTATATCAAAATTTATAAATAGCAAAACTATATTAAAAACTTAATAAAAATTTAATAAATAAAGGTTTAGATATTTTTTTTAAATTCAAAATAGGTTTAGATAAATAATTTTATTTTAATAATAACTTTATATATTGTATATATGCTTATGTTTGCATAAGGATGATTTTCATAATACTTTCAAATTTTTAATTGAGTTGTAACTTAATTGCATTATAAGTAAATTTAATTGTATCATAAGTTATAACTCAATTGCAATTAATTTTGCATATAAGTAAATTATGATTTTTTCTAGAATTTATTTTATAAAAGTATTATAAATAATAAGTTATTAAAAATTTTTATAACTTTAATATTATAATAATAAATAATAATTTAATATAAAAAATTTATATGATAATTTTTTCAGATAAGAACAATTAGAATATTAAATTATAATATAGGTAATAAACTATTTCTTATATTAAAATCTATCTAAGTTTCTATTTTAGTATTCTAGTTTTTTAAAATATCATTAAATCTATTATAATTATATTTTTTTTTAAAAAAATAAATAAGACTTTTTGAAATATATTATTTTATAACCATTAAAAACTTTTAAAAAATAGTTAAATTTTCTAAAAATTTATTAATATAATAATTATTAAAATTAAATTTAATTAATTATCAATATCAAAATCATTAGTATTATACCAGTTCTTATGATTTCTTGTATTTACTTACAACATTTGTATGAGCAGAAGGTTTTCTTTATAAAAAAATAAATAAAACAAGTAAAAAAAATAAAAAATATATGCAATTAGTATAAAAGTTAAAATTGACTAAAATTTTTAATCAGTTAATAATCAGTTAAAATATTTGTTAATTAATTAATTAACCAATTAAAATTAATTTAGATAAGTATTATAAATTTAGCTAAAATTAAATAATATTTAAAAATCTTAATTTTAACTAAAAATTAAATTTCAATTAGAATTAAAATTACCTATTTTAACCAGTTAAATAAAAATGATTATACTACCTTTATTAATATATCTATATTAAAAATAGTACTATAATCAGTGATAAATAAATATTATAAAATTAAACTAATTGCAAAATTATGTTACAACTAATTATAACTGATGATAAATAAATATTACAGAATTTTTACTAAAAATAGTATTACAACTAGTTGCAACCTATTTATCACTAGATATAATTTAATTTATTAATAATATAACTAGTTACAACCATAAAATATTTATTTATTACTAGTAATAATTAAAGATTATCTCATAATTATTTTAAATTCAATTGAATTATAATTTAATTATATTATAAGAAAATTTAATTGCGTTATAAGTTGTAATTTAATTGCATAATTTTTTTAATTGCAATATTTATCTTTAATAATAATATTATCTTTAGTTATAATTAGTTGCAATAATTATTTTTAATTTGTATTAAATTGTTTATTTATTAAAATTTTATTATAAAACAAATCACACTTATTTATATTTACAAATTACTTTTATTTTATAAAAATATATCTTAATAATAATAATAAAAATAATAAAAAATAAATATAATTAATAAAATAATTTAAATAAAAAAAATTAAATCTATAAATTAAATAATATTAATAATGAATAATATAATAAACTTTATTAATATTATAAATTTAGAATATTAAAATTAAGTAATAAGAAATGTAAATTATTTGTTTGTTTAATTTAATAATAAAAGTGCAAATCCTTTTATTATACAAGAAATTGAACTTTCTTTAATTTTTACAAATTATTTTAATATTTTTTTTTTTAGATGTAATATTAAAATAAAATTAAATTATGTTAAAAAATTATTAATATTAAATTATTCAAAAAATAAAATTATTTTATTAAATTTTATTAATAAATTTATAAATAACTAAAAGAAATAAAAATTTAAATATATATCTAATAAATTATTTAAGAAGTTTAAAATATTTAAAGATAATAATTAAAGTTATAATTAAAATAATAGAGAAAAAAACTTTTTTAATTTTATTTTTTTTTAATATTAATATTTATATTTAATTTTTAAATAATTAATAAAATAATAAATATAAAAGTAAAAAAATTAAATATATAAAATATATAATTTATTTATTTAAGTAAGATTTATAATTTTTTTTTATTATTTTATAATAATAAAAATTTATGACTCTTTTTAAAATAATAAAAATAATAATAATAATTTTATTTATAAATAATCTATCTTTTAAAAGTTTATAATAAATATAAATTTTTTAAAGTTTAAAATATTATTAAATTTATAATTTTATTTTTTTTAGTAATAATAATAATATTATATCTTTAACAATTTATTAAATATATATATATATATATTATTAATAAAATTATCATATGATTTATTATATCTTATAATTTAATTTACTAATAATAAAGTCAAATTAAATTATAAATTAAATATCTTAATTTAAAAATATTATTTATTAAATTAGATTATACTTATATTATATAGTAATATAGATTTTAAAAATCTCTTTTATAACTTAAATTAGAGTTATATAAAGTTTATATATAAATTCTAACAAAAATTGTATATTACAAAAAGGTTTTCAAATTATTATTCTACATATTTCAGTTTTTAATTCAACTAGTAACTGGATTTTGATAATCTTAGTATTATTGAAAATGTCTTAATAAGATAAATCTAATGATATTAAAATCATATTTTTAATATTAATATTAATTGAATTATTATAAAAAATGTATTATACTATATGTTATTTATAAGTTAAATAAAAGATATTTAGAATTCTAGTAATATATTAATTTATATTAAATATAAGCTAAAAAAATTAAATAATAAAATACATTTTTAAAAAAACTATAAAGTATTAAAATTAATTATCTAATTTATTTTAAATTTAATATAATATATAAATCTTTAATTTATAAATTTTATTTTTTTAAATAATTTAAATTTATTATTTTTATAAATTATTTTTAGATTATTTTATTATATAATTGTAATTTTATAATAAAATTAAAATTTAGTAATAAATAAAATTATTTTAATTTTTATTAAAATATTTAAAAGTATTGTGATCAGGTATTAATCTTGAAAATTATAGATTTGTAAATATGTAATGAAGTATAGAATGTTAAAAAATATTAAATATATTAAACATGTTTAATATGTTTAATATAATTAATATATTTAATATAGTAATATATCAAAATATATAATAGAATAGATATAAATATAAGCTCTTTATAAGTTAAAAAAGACAGACAATAGTTATATAAAACTTCTCCTGTAAAAGATAGTATAACACTACTCTATATTCCTCTTATTTATTTATTTTTTTTATATTTTTTATATCTATTATCTTATTATTTTCTTTTTTTTAATAAAGTATTTCTTATTTCTATCATAAACTTTTTATAATTACTGAGAAAGTTTTCACCTATAAATAAAGCTATTCACATTTAATAAACTTAATTTAACTTGATAAAGTCAGTAGTAAAGTAACCAAGATTAGTATAAAACTAATTAGAATTATATGTAAACTATAAAAAAGATAATCCTCTGATATTACGTTTAACAGTTGCAATCTAAAAAGATTATACATTAACAGTATTTATTTATTTATTTTATATTAAATCTGATTTTAAAAAAGTTTTTTAATATATTAAATAAAAATTATTTCTTATTAATCTTTATAATATAATAAAAATAAATAAAATAATATTTTAAAATAATATATTTTAAAATATTTAATTTATTTTTTTAAAATAATTATATAAATATCAATTTATATTTTATATAATATATAATAATTAGATATTTTGCAATAAAAAGAAAAAATTTTCATAAAATTATTTTTTAAGTTAATATTAAATCTAAACTTATTTTACTAAAAAATCATATTTAGTTTATAAAGTAAAAATATTTCTCATTTTTTACTATAAAATATCCAATTATTAAAAATATTTATTGTATTATTTTTTACATTATTTTAAAATAATAAAATCTTATAATTTAGAAAATGTATTGATATAAAACTTATTTAAAAAATTTATTATATCTTATTTTAAAATTCGTAGAGATAAAATAATATATTTAGAGTTCCGAATGAGTCGAGTCGAGTCAAGTTTAAAGATCAACTCGACTCAACTCTCTTTTTTCGAGTCGAGTCAAGTCAAATTTATTTTATAAAATCTTTTAATTTGATTTGATTCGAGTTATATAAATTTTAAACTCGACTCGATTTGACTCGACTCAATTTTAACTCGATTCACTTTGAAAAAAAATAATAAAAAAAAAACGAAA
>CAJVPP010002335.1:0-15255 GCA_910592005.1 Funneliformis mosseae
CATAACTTTCCTTGTAGAATTATCTACTTTTAGGTCAAATGACCAACCACAATTTGGTTGACAACCGTACATAGTGACATTGAGTAAAAACCCATCTGAGTTTTGATTACGGGATTCTATTTTCTTGACCTTTGTAGAATTGGTATAGAAATGAGCGTCGTGCTCGTTGATGTGGATTACATCATCGGTAAAAGTGATTTCGCATATTGTATAGGATAAACCTACGGTAACCCAAGCATGCACCGATGAAATAATGGTTAAAACCAGAAACGTCAATGTTATAAATGTTTTACTCTGCATTTTTTTAACAAATGGATTTGAATATATTGAACGAAAAAAATCTCTGTTGAAAAATTACATTTATATATAAAAAATTTGGCACTTGTTTCGAGATCGACAAGATAGTTCATTCAAATTATTAATGTTTAATAATTGGAAATGTTTATGTATCCCAGTTATCTCTTTGTACTTTATTATATTTTTAAAATTTTCTCACTCTTGCACTGTCAGACATTTTTATAATTTTAAAAAGAAGAAAAAATTGTTTAGTTTGATTCATTAATTTACGTGCCTTTGTACACGAGTGTTACACAAACCTGTTTAGAGATTTTAACTCCGGCCGTGGTTAATTAACCGGTTAACTAATATTGTTAAAGAATTTCCAACTTCTAAACCTGTTATAGTTTAATTTAAACCAAGTTAGGTAACTAATTATAAATTTAAATTTAAATTCATAATCAAGAAAATGACAAATTATCGTTTCATTTAATAATTAGAAAATTTTTTGTTAGAATTAACTTCTCAATGATCTCCGGAATCTCAATTTCAGACACCCGAAGATCCAAAATCAATTTCAGTCACAACATCCGTAACAAAATATTAATTCGAAATGCTGCGGTAAAGTGATCATTTCTTTCTTCAGGTTCGTAATAAAAGTTTAGTTCAGCTACTTGCTATAGAATTCTACTTAAAATTAAAAATATTTCTTACGTTTATTTGAAAAATATATGTATATAAATTTTGGATAAATCAATTGACAGCGTTCTTTTATTTAGTCTTTGTGATTTTATCAAGTAGTTCTCTGAGTTAGATTTTTCTACTTATTACATATGAAAGCGCTAAGAGATATATATTCTTGCAAGTATGTAATTTCTATAAGTTATTTGTTATTTTTTAAAAAAATAAAGTACAAATATTTATGAATGTTCCAATCCGTAAAAAGAATATATAGTATATTTCCATTAAGCAAATGTTGGTTTGCACAGTTATACGAAAAATTTAATTTTAGCTGTCGATCATTTATAATAGTATGGGATCTTTGTTTGCAATAGAAAGGGGAACTGCAATTTTACTTTTATATGCCAAATATTATTTTTCAGGTCGAGATATGTTCAGATTTAACATTATCTCATTTTTTTATTTTCCGGTGCGGGAACTCAAAGTTCCTTGGTAAAATTTTGACCAAATTCGTTAATCACAGCTAATTATTATTTGGGCAAAAATGGTCGGCACCACGTCAAAAATATAAAGAAATAAACTTGTGGATCAATAACGACAAAATTTATTATAAAGTTTAATTTGAAATTAGATTTTGGATTGAAACTTAAACTCGTATTAAAACTATTACACTATTACTGAACGCCAACAGGAAAAGTTTATATTGAAAGTTTAACAATACCGAGCCGGTCAGGTTTTTATATTTTTTTATTCGATCCACATTAAAAACATTATTTAATATTTATATTAATAAATATATATTATATTTTATTACTTTTGTTAAATTTTTTTTTTAAAATATAATCAGCATCAATTCTATTCGTTGATTTTTTTGGAAATTATTTGATGTCTAAAGTTATATAAATTTGTTAATTTATTTTAATTATTATATTATTTTGATTATGTATTTTAAAAAGTTATATTATATTATTATAAAATTTCAATAAAAATTTTGCTAAAATGTGCATATATCACTTACTTTCACTTAATTAAGTATTATAATTTGGCTAAAAAAAAAACTTTGTCATATCGTGATTGGTTAAAACAGATTTTTTATATCTGAAATTGGAATTCACGGCCTATATCTTGCCAAATTATAATAACAGCCTCGGAATCGAAATTCCAAAGTAAATTTGTTCCAGTTGGAATTGGACTGATACTTTGCAACATCACAATTGGAACCATCAGAAAATATATAGTAACGCGTATGGTATATGATTATTAAAACTCCGGTAACGATCAAACCTTTGATTCTTCCACCAGTTGATCGAGTACCGAATATAGGACAAGCTGCAGCAATCCAATATCTTTTACGAATTGATGTAGAATAGCGTTGACAATGGAAAGGAGTACCAAAGCAAAATTAAGTTTTATAAATTTTCTTCAGATAAATTAGTAAAATTTTAAATATATTAGATTAAAAAATTGAATGATTTCATGGGTATAAAAAAAGAAATAAAAATGGTTTTAAATACTACAAAGAAATAATAGAGAATCGCTTCTTATAAAAAAAAAAAATTAAGAAAATAATTCCCTAATACCAAATCAGTAAAACAAACTATTATAAAAAAAAAAAACCTACGACTATATATTTTGGGTTTCTTTTTGAGAAATTAAAATGTGAAAAATGTGACGCGATTAAGAAAAATGGGAGATCGTCATCCTAAAAAGGAAATCTGTCAAAAAAATACTTCAGTTATTTCGAAACTTTAAGTTAACCACAACCACCCACCACCCACTGCGCGAATTGTGTTCATATAGAATTTAATTCTTTGTTAAAAATTGTGGATCAAAATTGGGACAACAATTAACCGGATGAAATTTGGAATTTATTTGTAAAATCTAATTAAAATAAATTAAATAACTATAAAATTTAATACCCGAAGAAAATTTAATTAAGTATTAAATTACCAGCCTAATCTGATCCGAACTTAAATATAATATCTGCTCAGCCTAGGCCAGATTTAATAATATATAATTTTATTAAAATATAACAAAACTTCACCTTTTCTGCTTTTTTAGATTAAATTTAAAAAAAAAAATAAAATAAAATATTTCAATAATGCAACACGACAAAATAAAAAAAGATCATTTATTGCATATTTCATTATAAAACACAATCAGCTACCTAGTCCAATACCTAGATTTAGCCTTATTAGCTTAAAAGCAGTCATCCCTTCTCATTGATATCAAACCACTTTTCATCCAACTTGAACAACTACTAACTAAATCATATTGACCACTTTGTCATATTTTCATATTTGTCATGCGGCATATTTTCCGTTTTGAAATGTTGAATATGAAAGGCAATGACCAAATTTGTTATCATAAATCATGAATGAAAGAGCATTAAAATTATTTATGAAAGTTTCTAATCTAATAGTTTCTCTCATTATAATAATGGGAACAAAATATACTGTTTAGAAAGGTCTTTGAAATTAACATTATCCTTTTGTCCAGCGACGGGAGGATCAGGTGATGGTTGATAGATGGAGTAAGACTTGAACTCTTTAGGTGGAGGCACACTTAAAAGATGGCGGTTCTTAATAATTTTAGTAATAAAAAAATTCCAAAGATAAATACTATATAAATAATGTCAATTTCTTCGTTTATATAAAATTCGCATTCGCAATAAAAAAGTCCGTGATAATGTTGTGCCACATAAATCTATCAAATTTTCAATTTTTGCTAGTATTTCCAAATATAGATTAGACGTTTCTGTCATTTTTATGGATGCTTTATGCTTTACCATAAACTTATTATTTAGCAATTAGTTTATCAGACAGTGGTTTAATATATAAAAATCAAATGCTTCCCGAATCGGCGCTGCTGAAAAAATCCGCCTAAAAAAATCGGGTTTTATTTTTTTTTTCTGGATTTTTCAGTATCGGCGCATTGCCGAATCGGGTCAGTATTTTTTACGTATTTAATTATTACCTGATTTGACACAGAAAAAATCCAACCTAAAAATAGCCAATGAAATCAACAAACAACGTTTTATACAAATTAACTGACTGGTTACCTTTAATGAGGTTGTTATATATACTTTTAAAATTTTTTCTTTATTTTATATCAAAGCAACTTTAATTAAATGTCAAATTTTATTGAGTAAAATATTACGAGTAGCGAAGAAAGTCGTTTCTAATTTTGCTGATCTTGCGTAATTTTTTTTTTTTATTTTTTAAAAAAAAAAGGTCTTATTGATTTTTAATATGCTCACTTGAACGTGTTAAATTATCGGTATTTCATAAATAAAAATAAACTTAAATATTTCATTTATAAATAACTCGTATTAAACATTCAAAAGTTCAAAGCCTTTAAGCATTGTGAAACCTTAAGGTATAAATCTTGGAATATGTTTCACTCAAAGATCAATTTAAGGTACCGGATTTAATTTCTTATATCTGGATAAGCTTTCACAGTTATGAAGTTGTAAATAAAAAAAAAATTGGCATATCCTGCAATTTAACTGATCTTTGAATCTTCAATTTCAGACACTCGAAGATCATCTGAATTCCACTTCAGCCAAAATCCAAATTTCATTACAACACCCGCGTACATCTGAACAATCCAAGCAAAAAGGAATTAAAATGAATAAAAAAAAATTGCTCATCTTAAAATGTTAGAATTATCTGTTTAAAAGAATATGAAGGCTTGATTAGATATCTAAATCTTCATTAAAAATTTAAAATGTATAACATCAAAAAAAAAGATCTTTATTGAACAAAAAAGATTTCCTTATTCACTGAAGAACATATGGCTTTTTGTGATAAATTAGGGTAATATTCTTGGAGAATATTATTCTACATTCGGTACAATACAAATCTAGATATTTCTTTTTATAGTAATATTTGATACATGGGCGCTAAGTGATTTTGTTATTTTGATTTCTATACCAGGAAAGTATCGACGGTAATTTCCTTAAAGGCAATTATAAAAATGGGTTGCCAATAATTTAGGCCAATTTGGAAAAACACAATAGCAAATGCGCGTACTGTTTTTTTAGTAATGTGACCGAATTGAAAATTCTATTAAAGTTTATTCCCAAGGTAATGAATGTAACCTTGATCATCTATATTCAACACAAGAAAAAATTTATATATAAGATAAAGAATCTCTCAAACCCTTACAAATATAACATATTCTTTTTTTTAAATAAAGTGAATCTTTATCAGAATACGTGAATTATTTGGCATTAGAAGAAGATATGGAAGATTTGCTTAGTCACGTTAGCATTCGATCATTACCAATAAAGTCTAAAAAAGAACATGTTATTGTAAAACCTTTCGGTAAGCAGGCAAAATAAGTCTACTGTTTATAAATTTGAAGCGATCATCGATATAAATTCTATACTTTCAATTTCATTTC
The DNA here is from genome assembly GCA_910592005.1 of Funneliformis mosseae. Classification (NCBI taxonomy): domain Eukaryota; kingdom Fungi; phylum Glomeromycota; class Glomeromycetes; order Glomerales; family Glomeraceae; genus Funneliformis; species Funneliformis mosseae. Next base: position 5,365 of record CAJVPP010002335.1, read on the forward strand.
AGACACTGTCCAAGTTCGCCTTCCTATTGAGGTACTTATGTCAAATTCTAATTATAAGAAACAAAAGGATCTCTTCCTTCAAGGATTTGCTGCAGTTCAACAGCGTGATGCCGATGATCCTAGATCCTTTTGTGCAGTTGCCGGTATCCATGGTCTCCCATACAAACCTTATGACTTATTTCACGATGAGCAAGAACCTTCTACTGACTACCACGGAGAAAAACATCGCTGGGGTGGCTATTGTCACCACGGTGATATTCTTTTCCCGACTTGGCATCGTCCATATGTTTTATTACTCGAAATGCTCATATATGACGCAGCTGAGGAAATGATAAACAATAACCCAGACATGTAAAGAAAATGTTTCTATTAATTATATTATAGTTTCATTTGTGTTCAACTTGATATAAATAATATTTTACGATCTTTCTTTATCATATTACTTTCGGTTATTAAGATATCGTCCTGGTGATAAGGAAACCGAGGAATATAAACAGGAACTTGAGAAACTTCGATTTCCATACTGGGATTGGGCCAGTCCATCCACTCTCGTTCAAGGCTTACCTTCAGTCTTAACTGATGAATACGTTCTTGTTGATAATCCAGTCCGTAAAAAAATTAAAATTCGAAACCCTCTTCGTGCCTTCACTTTACCAGTAAATCTTGGAACTTTATCACTTGTCGGTGACATTGCTAACCCAACCCAAAGACCTTATATTCCAGAAGGGAATGTAACACCTTATACACCAGCTGGATATGCAACCACAAGACACCCAAGTATCAATTACATATCCAATGTGGACAAAACTAGCCTCAACGTCGTTACCTTTTGCAGCTCTGTTTTTCGTCCAACCCTTTACCAAGCTTTACTTGTCAAAGATTGGCGTCATTTTAGTAATCATGGTGACAAATATTCCGAAGAGTTCGATGAGGATTATGGACATTATTCATCTATTGAAGTCGTTCATGACGCCCTTCACGATGCGATTGGTGGAATTGGTGGTCATATGTCATACCCTGACGTTTCTGGTTTTGATCCCATCTTCTTCCTTCATCATTGTAATGTGGATCGTCTTATTGCTATTTGGCAGGCTTGCCATCCAGATGCTTGGATCGTTGGAAATGCAGTAACTGAAGGCACTTTTACCGATAAACCTGATGCACCAATTGACGAAAATACCTACCTTACACCTTTCCGTAAAACAGATGATAAATATTGGACCTCAAAAGATGTTAGGTGAGCGTATCATTCTATATTGTAAAGTTTTCTTGTAAATCATTCGAAAATTTGCTTCATTGTTCTTGTCCAATTAGAAATATAGCAGATCTCGGATACACATATCCTGAACTTGAATGTGAAATAACCCATCCAAAAATATTTTTATTTGAAATGTTGAAATATTACCATCCCAATCGTTTCTTGTAAGTGCTACTTTTATGTTTAGTCTTCTTTCATGAACCATATCACCATTAAATATCAACCTACAACAGGCGTTACCATTGGCAGCTCAACTTAATCGTGAAGAAATTTCAAGTTGGCTCGCCATTTCAAATTCGGGTATTCCTCGACAAGCCAGACGCATCCGCGTCAACTCCACTTAGCAGCCCCAATTTTGCTGGACTCTTATCAATTTTTGCTCGTGGTCGCGAGACCTATTGTGGCAATTGTAATGCTCATCCCGATTTAAATGTAAAGGGCCATGTTGATCTCACCCTCTGCATGAAAAGGCTTTCCATTGATTTGAATCCGGAAAAAGCTGCTGATACTCCTAGCCTTTTAGCTAAACAAATTAAAATCATAGCTGTTAGTAAGGATGGAAGCGAGATAAGCCTTCATGACGCTGGACTGATTTTTGCGTATTATGTAGTGGTTGATGAGTTTAGCGATCACCCATTGGAATGGAAGGAGATTTATAGGAATATTGTATATCCTCCAAAAATACGTGATTCGGAATAAAAGAATTTCTGGTCTTTATCGATCGTGATATTGTTTTACGATGAATGATTTTAAAGAGTTCATTAGTACATAAATTTTTATTCTTTCACTTTTTTTTTTTTTAATATAATTCCGTGTCCTTTGCAGAATTCTTTATCGTTAAAATATTTTCTAGTAAAGTTTTCGAATAAGATTTGTTGTAATAATATTTATTGCTTATTTTGCGATCATTGCTATATTTATTATTTAAGAAAATTTAAATATATAATAATTTTTTTTTTTTCACGATTAAATATTCGGCATAACTCATTAGCAATGATAAAATTTTTATAGTGATTAACGAAGGAGGTATGCAAGTAAATTAATTTATTATCCGAAAACTTCTGACGATCTTTTATTTTGTATTTGGTTTCACACTAAAGAATTTTTTATTTTAATTTGGTGTTGTAGTGGAACCTCTTTTTTAAATCTTAAATATTTAAAATATCGCGCAACCATCTCGCATATTCGAAAAAACTGTTTAAATCCATCTTATCACCATTCAAAGAAAGTGAGGTCCTAACCCTCTGTCGACTTGTCGTTGCTCAAGATGATGTTTATTCCTAATGATCGAGAGTTAGCGTTAGAGAACGGACTTTTTAGAATCAAGAAACTTTGTCAAATTAAGAATTCCGGTAATCCCGAATGCTCATAATATACAGTTTATGCGTTTGATTTTTTTGCATACAATATTTTTTTTTCGGGGATCATTTTCTTTTATATCTCTTTCTACTTAGGTGACGAGGTATAATAGTGAAGTTTTCGGCGATTACCCTTAAAGTTACAGTACAATTATTCGGCTCTGACGATTATGATTGTTTATTTATGTATTTATATTTTTAATTATGTCATAAGTTAGGCAAAAATTTTTATAAAATTACACACCTTATCGTTAATGAAATCACTTAAGCATTATTTATAAAAAATTATACTGAAATTTTTTATCTAATAAAGTAAACCTAGAAATAGAGAAAATACAAACAATAAAATGAAGTTCCTTTAGTTCATTCTCAATTAAAGCAATCTAGGATTGTAAAATCGGACGGATGTTTTTCATCAATGCAATTTTGTAATGTGCTGAATATTCATGTGTTTCATAAAGCAACAAACATCCATATTTTTAGAAATTGCAAAAATGATTCTACAAAAAAAAAATTATAGCAATTCAATAAATAATAGTTTATCCACAAAAAATGATCCTTCCTCTTTCTTAACTAATAATTGTTTGATATAAAATCAACCATTAATAATTGTCCGAAGCATAGAGGAGGACCTTATACTACGCATATCGAATGCAGAACTATAGCCTGATCGACGAATGAAATTTGTGGATTTGTTGATTACCAATTTTGTGTTACGAAAATATTGTTAGTCATGTTATCGAAATCGAAATTATGTTTCGGAACAAAAAATATTATATACTTATTGTATAGTATTTAGACAATAACATGCTGTTTTCGATTGAGGCCATTTGATAGGCTCAGATTGTGCCACGTAAGTGGCGCAATCTGGCCATCAAATTGCTGAAATCGAAAATAGGAGGGTAATTGTCTAAAGACCTATACAATAAGTGTTTTATTATATAGACTCGCACAATCACACTATAAAATGAGTTTATTTCTAGTCAATTTTAATAATTTAAATTTTTTTTTTTTTTTTTTCTACAATACACTTTTTCTTTTCGAATTTTAACATGAAAGTTCCGCGAAAAAATAAGGTCAGTGTTTTTAAATTATATCATGTATTTGTAGTTATTTATTTTATGTTATTTAGTTATCTTCTTCGATTGTTTATACTAAACCTGCAAGGAACAAAAAGAATATTTTAAACAAAAGTCCGTTGTTGAAAATACTCATTTATCAACAAACAGCTGGCTTAAAAATTCGAAAATTATCGCGAAACAGTTGGACTGGCTGGTATTTGTGAGAATATCACTAACTTAAAAGACTTGGAAGAACAGATATCTGATTATGTTATAGTAATGAAACAACAAAACGGAGAAGAATATTCAACATCATCTATTATTAATGCAATGCATGCATTAAATCGACATCTAAATATGTATTCCCCACTATGACCAGTTGATTTACTTGATCAAAAGCAATTTCCTGATTTACATTTGATACTTGATGGTAAATTAAAAGAATTAGCCGAAGTTGGTAAAGGCATAAAAAAGGGATCTTCAGCTCTTACTATTGAGGAATGTTAACAGATTTTGCAATCTCCTATACTTACTCGAGAAACGCCATTAAGACTTTAAAAAGAATCTTTTTTTATAATGCAATTTTTCTTGGTCTTCGTGGTGGAGAGCATTATAAATTAAAATTTAGTCATTTTCATAAAAAATATGATGGAGGTTATGATGTAAATATTACTCGATCAAAGATAAAACAAGGAGGTATTGAAGATCCAAATAATGGTTCTGATGATAAATTACAAATTCCAGATCATCCAAGTATTATTGCAGATTATGATTTATTTTTTATCAAATGTCCTGTTGATGTAAAGGAGAATTTTTATTTACAGGAAATAACTAATGAAAATGGTAAATAATATATGTAATTTCAAAAATTTAACAATGATATCATTTATTAATTTAACTGTTATATTTTATTAGTATATATTTATAAAGGTAGATAGTATTTAAAAAATCAAATAGGAAAACTTCAATTACAAGAATTCCTTCATAATCTTGCAGTTGAATGTGGAATTTCTGTTGAAGGAAGAAAAATTACTAACCATTCTGGATGTAAATCCTTAGTTTCTTTATTAAAGGAATTAAATTTTACAGATATTTAAGTTATGTTTATATCCCAACATAAATCTATAAGTGGATTAAAGTCATATGAACAATCAAATGAAAAACTCCAAAATTTTTCATTAAATGGATTAGTTGATGCTATTTTTACATCTGATATGATTAGTATTATCAAGTTTTTATATAAAATAATTATATATTAATATATTAATTTATTTTTGTATACAGATCAAAATACTTTAATGTCATGTAGTATTACTTCAATGATCAATGATGAACAAACCCAATTTGCAAGTGATGAACATAAGCAGAATAGTAATAAAACACCTAATACAATTTCAACACTTAGCTTTCATACTGTATTGCAAGTTATTAAAAGTACTATATTATTTATTAATATTATGTTTTATTATTTAAAATACTTATTTTTATCTAAATTCTTGGTAGAAAATAATTCTTTGTAACAAATTAACATGAAAAATGATAATAAAGTGAAAATGCCACTTCAAGAAGATAAAAATATTTCTAACTTAAATATTGATTTTGAGAGTTTTCAAGATCTTTTTAAACAAAATGATACTAAAGTTACTTTTTATAATTGTTCATTTAATTTTAATAGTATGAAAAATTAATAATATTAATATATTTGTATAATATAGTGAAATTCAATTATTATATATATTACTAATAAAGTTATTCAATAAATGTAAAATATATATAGTGTAATCTTATAAGAATATATAATAAAATTTTATATTGTTAATAGCTCATACTATAATTTCATTACTAAAGTTTAAGGTCTCTCAGTGTAATGTATTGAGATAAATCGAAATTAGATGACCCCTTTATTTAGCAAGTATTAACATGCAGAATAATCTCATGCTTATAAATTATCAATAAAGAGATTCAGGTTAAATTAAAACTTATAAATTTTGATTACTAAAGAACTGAAAAAATAATTTTTATCTTGATTTATTTTTGATTCACATTTCAAATAACAAAAATCTACTCTGCATATTATCTTTTTAGGAAATTATTAACTCAATATGATATTAAAAATAGACAATTATATCAACCATATCCTAATTGAGACATTTTGAAAAGATATCATATGTTACATAAACGATGAAATAGTTTTCTTATATGCCGCAATTAATTAATTTTAAATATAAATAGAACTTTGATTTCTCTTAATCCAAGCAGAAAAAAAAAATCTTATGCTTAATTTAAATTTAAGCATTGATCTTTTTTATATAAATTTAAAGTTAGAATTTTATAAATATATACAATATACTTAAGAACTGATCATTTTGCGTAATGTATTTTATTGACTAATATTGATCATTTTATTAAACAAAATTTATATACAAAATTTATAGCTATAAAAACTAAAATTATAGCTATTGAACTAATTTAATAGAGGAAAAATATCAAAATTATCACTATTTCTCTTTAAGAATAACATTTTATCTACCAATACTGAAGACAATCAAGTTCGTCTAACTGAAATATGATTGCTAATATCTTAAATAAACCTCTCACTAGGTATAGATGCTGCAAGAATATATAAATACTTTCTTGCAATTTGAGCTAAAACTGGTAAAGTAGACTTATTAATTGACCACCACTTTAATAGATCATCCTTCAATCTGATTTACCTTTTTTACAAATAAAATACCACTTCATCATCATCTCCTATATTTGTTTTCTTATTTACTTATTGAATGCTATTAATATTAAAGAAATTTAAAAAAAAAAAATTAAATTAAATTAAATTAAATAAATAAAAAAATTAAAATTAAATTAATTCACTTACCACTGCTACCAATTTTTGATACAGTAATAATCTTATTTATCAAAAAAAACTATAAAAAAAAATTAAAATAATTAAAAAAAAAAATAATTAAATAATTAAATAATTAATAAATTAAATATTAAATTTAAATTTAAATAAATAATAAAAAAATTAAATAAATAAAACCTGATTCTTTATTGCAAAATCACCCAAATATTTCTATAAAAATAATTAATAATAAATATAAAGAAAAATAAATAAATAAATAAATAAAAAAAAATAATCCACTTACTACTTCGTTAAAAAAATTGTTATCACAAATCCTGAAATAATATAACTTAAAAAATAAATAAATAAATAAATACAAAAAATAAATTTAAAAATGAAATTAATTAAATTTAAATAAAAAAAATTAATCCTAACTAACAAAACCCCTAATTAATATTAAAAAAAATTGATAGAAATAAATTAAAAAAATAAATAAATAAATAAATAAAAAAATAAATTAAAAAACTTACTGATATAGTAACTAATAACCAAATGAACTCTTAATGAATCGGCTGAATCCAATTAGAAACTCAAGTAAAAAAGATTTCTAAAAATTAAAATTGATCGCTTGGTATATGAAATCTTAAAGAAGACTTTAGATTATATGCAGAAAGTAAAAAACAAATAATACTCAAAATTCCAACTGATCCTGAAATATAAAAAGTAAATATTAATAAATAATTCCAATTTATATACAGTAATTTTCCCTTTCACTTCACCTATTACCTTGCCATTTCACTATCTTATTATTTTCTATTTCCTTTTACTTTCTTCTATTACCTTTTATTGTTTTTTATCACCTTTACCACCCTCTACTATTCTCCATTGCCCTTACTATCCATATTTCACTACTAACTCAATTAATTAAATATGAAATCTAAATAAATTAAAATATTAAAAAAAAAATATTAAAAAAAAAAATATTAAAAAAAAATTCTTATCCACAGCCGAAATTGGTAAAGCTTACTTTCTCAGTTCAGTTCTAAAAAAAGAAGCTTTACAAAGGCAAAAAAAGATTATCAATTTAACATTTGATAATCAATTTAAGATTCAAATCTGAATCTGAATCTGAAAAAGCAGATTTAAATCTGAATCTGAACCTGAATCTGACAAATCAGATCTGAATCTGAATCCAAATCTGATGGATCTGATCTGATCTGAATTTAAATCTAAATCTGATCCAAATTTGACAGATCTAATCTGCATCTATTCTGAATCTAATGGATCAGATTTGAATTGATCTAAATCTGTGCGAAATACTAGCAGTTGTAATACAATTTTTTGCAATTTCTCTAATTTGTAATAATTGATCAATCAAATTTTATAAATGTTTTAATAATGTAATATTTTGATCATCAAGATTGTCTAGGAGTAATATTGCATCTCTCCCATATACCAAATAAAAAGAAGATATTTTTGTAATAAAATGTTTTCTTATATGATATGCAAACAAAGTTAATGCAATTTATAAATCCCAATTATCTAGATCTTGTGCTGTTTTTGCTAAAGATTTATACAAGATGCAGTTAAAATATTTCACTAGCTTATTTGTTTAGGGATGATAAAGTGTTAATAATAAATGTTTAATCTTGAATTTATCCATCAATTCTTTGATCATCTGATTGTTAAAATGAATTCCTTTATCAGAAAGGATCTTTGTAGAATATCTATATCAACAGATTATATTTTCATAAATAAATAAAATAACCTATTTCGCAGTAGCTTCAGGAATAGCTTTAGCTTTAGACTACTTAGTAAAATAATTAACAGCTATAATAATCATTTGATGTAATAGATAGAGGTCCAATGAAATCTATACTAATTTGATAAAAAGGTGCTTAAACTGGTATAGGATGTAATTCTTTATGTTTCTTTAGTTTTCCTCTTCTTTAGTAACTATTGTAAGAACAAATATATTCTCTAATATTTTTATATAATTGAGGTCATTAATATCATTTTTTGATTTTATCAAATAAGTTAGTTTTATATTAGAGTGAATTTTTCCTCTTTTATAACCTATAATACAATCATAGATAATAATACTATAAGGTAAATTCTTTTATACACATTTTACAGTATGTATAAATATGATGATTCTTAATATTACAGATAAAGATATATTGAAATTCTTCTTTATTGATGAGTTAGTTGTCTATAACTAATTTAATTTTAATATTTTCATAATATATATTTTTTGTTTTATCCTTTAGACTTTCATATCAAATTGCAGTAATCAAAGATACGTTAGAAAATTGTTGAAATATTTAGTCCTCAAATCAGATTTCTTCATTATTTTTAACAGAATTATACTTAAAAGAAATATGTTATTCATCTTCTACTTTTTCAATTTTAGCAGTAGTTATCATGAAGACTTTCTGTATATATATTCATATTTTTGATTATTATTGATTCAAGAAAAAGTATCTGCATTGATGTTTAATTTTTCAGATCTGTGCTTAATTTCAAAATCATATTGTTGAAGTTTCATAATCTATTATGTTCTTCTACCTTTAGAAATCTTTAATATTTGTAACTATTTAAAGGCTAAATGATCAGTAATAATGATAAAAGATTGTGAGCTTAAATAATGATAAAAGTATTATAATCAGATGTTGATTCTAATGATTACAGATCTACAAATATGTAGCAGAATACAAATGTTGATAATGTCAAACATATTTAAACATGTTTAACATGTTTAATATAATTAATATATCTAATATATCAGATATATCTAATATAATTAATATAGTTAATATATTACAGACCCCTGCCAAAATTCTCTAGACGCCATCTTTTGGGCTTTTTTGTACTAATTACATCATGTGACTGTAGAAAATTGCAGCTATATAATGTTTCAACCATTATTTACTAAATCAAACCAAATAAATATGTGTTTGGTTTGTTTATTTTGATTTTAGATCAAAATAAAATTTTATCTTTTTAAAACAACGAAATGTCTAAAGAATTAATAATAGAACAATGCAGTGGTATAATTTTTTGCTATCAATGCAGTGATTATTATCGAACTATTATTATGACTATCTATTAAGAATCTATAGGCCGAAGTTAAGAAAAGCATCTGTGAAAAGAAAAAATTGCCTTCCAACCTTGCTCAACTTGATCAACATGTTATAAGGACATGGAAACAAATTCTGATACAAAATATCGAAAATTTGGTTGATAGTATGCCGTAGCAAATTTGGGTTGTGATTTAAGCAAATTGAGATCTGACAAGTACTAATTATTTATTACTAAATGTGTAGCATATCATATTTTAATAAATATATTAATAAATATTTTTTAATAAAATTT
>CAJVPP010002336.1:0-15255 GCA_910592005.1 Funneliformis mosseae
TAGTGTAAAACGTAGTTTTTCTGTTTATAATAATATTTTGAATGAAGATAGAGAAAATCTGAGTCAAGATTCTCTTCAGATGCTTAATATTTTGTATTTCAATCGCAAATAAAATATTATTACATTAGTTTAAACATTTAATAAATTCTTTTAATTTCGGCTGAATTATAGCATTATGAGTTAATTTTGGCTAAAATTATAAATAGAAATAAATCGAAATTTTTAAACAAATCGAAAATAATTTTTATGCAAATCAAAAGAATTTTTACGGGTCTCTGCTTGTCTGGCTCGCAGCTCATTTTATGGTGGCTCGAGCTGAGAATAAACGTGCTGGCTCGTTTGGCTTACAAGCGGCTTGGCTTATGCGAAGCTTTAGTTCTTGGCTTCGAATTTTCAGCCTTCTGTTGATCAATTTACGAACTGGTTGAAAATCTTCTATAAGTCATGTCAGACAGCTTAAAAAATTAAGAAAAGTGAAAAAGACCCTTTAGAGTTGCGACAAATTCATAATAATAATCGAGTACATAAAATAAGCAAATAGTATATATTCTGAATTTAGGTCTATTTAAATCAATAATTTAATATCATTTATTATTATTAGAAAATAGTTCAGCGAGTAAAGGCGGCAAAGTATTTGTTTAAAGAAAATAACCAATGAATTGCAAAATATGAAAGGTAACTTTTACTCCAAATTCTTAACAATCGCTTATATTATTCATCAGAAATCAGTGAAATAGATAAAGAAAATTGTCAAAGATCCGTTATCGCTATATATGATTATTCTTGGTGATCAGCTGAGGTTTATTATTTTCTTTATCTAATTTAGCATATTTCAAATTTATTTAGTATATTCTACTAATTATTTTCTTTTTTTAGCTGAAAATTTACTGAGAAAAGTACTCAATCCTTATGCTGCTGTAACATCATTATTTCAAATTCAATGAAAGAGAAAATACAATGATGATATGCAGCATTATGACTGGCTATATCCTTATAATGCTTCAAAGTGGTCATATAAAGTACAACCTGGTGCGGTCTATGATATTGAAGTCAAAGCAAAAGTTACAACTGCAGAAGAATATATAACAGAAACTGAGGAATATACCAAAGTTAGAAAGGGGTTTCATCCACTGCTAAAAAAAGTGAAAACAATCCTGTAATGGACGATGACGAATAATGAATTTTTAGATAATTTAGAATGAGAACGGGTTGATTTTAATAATTATTTTTGTTTTTTTGGGTGATTTGGGTCAATTTTTTATTATCTTTACGTTTTTTTAGGTGATTTGGGGTGGGAATAGGCCAATTTTAATAATTATCTTTACGTTCTTTCAGGTGATTTAGATCAATTTTTTATTATTATCTTTACATTTTTTTTGGGCAATTTGGGGTAGGAACGGGTTGATTTTAATAATTATCTACATTTTTTGAGATGATTTTGGGTTGATTTTTCTATTTTTTACATTTTATATTTATTATTTTTACATTTTTTGGGCGATTTCAGAAGGAATAGATTATATTTTTATTATATATTATTTATTTATCTATATTTAGGATGATTTAAAAAGATTTTGAGAGGAAATGGTTCATATTTTATTATTTTATTATTCTATTTTTAATAGAAAATTAATTAGTAGATTTTAGTGATATTTTGTTATATTTTTGCAAATTTATATTAGGTTTTTATTATTAATAAAATTTTAATATTTAATAAATTTAATAAATAAAATGTATCAATTATTGATACTAAATTACTTGTCTGATTGGAGTCAATAGGCATTGATCGACGTCTGAATTGTTACTAAATTGATACTGAATTGAGACTAATTTTAGGCTGATTTATGGTTGAATTGCTTGTCTGATTGGAGTCAATCAACATCAATTAGCATCTGAATTGTTACCGAATTGAGGCCAATTTTAGGCTGATTTATGGTTATTTAAGTTCTGAATAGCCATGTTCAATTGGGATCAATCAGCATCTATCAGCGTTTGAATTATTGCTGAATTGAGGCCAGTTTTAGACTGATTTATGGTTGAATTTAAGTTCTGAATGACCATGTCCGATTGAGATCGATCGGTGTTTATCAGCATCTGTTTGTGCTGATTAAAAAACATGGCAAATCAGATATAAATAGTATCAAAATCAGCCTAAAATTGGCCATCTGATTTTTAGCTGATTTGAACTATTTTGACTAGTATTGTATTTTATTACCTCCTAATATTCTTGCAGGAGTTTTGCTTTTTTTTTCTGCATTTTCGTTGATATTCTACTTAATGCTTTAATTTTTTAACTTTATTATCCTCATCATGCAAAATTTGCCTGAGAGTTGTCATGCGCTCCATTATATTATACTGAATCTCCAAGTTAGTAGTAGAATTATAAGTTATTAAAATTAAAGTTTTATATTTGTTATATTGGTAGTTTCTGCAGCTTTTTTTTGTACTATAGCATTAGGCGGTGTTGCAATTTCAGCTATAATATTCTTGTCAATTTTTCTTTGAAAGAGTTGCTTAATTTAGGCAGGTTTTGAGTTTTGAGATAAAATAGGTCGTAACTAATTAATCTGCAAAAAACCTTATATTGGAATTGGGTTTTTAAATATTCTTTGATTTTACTTTCAATTTTTTCCTGAGTTTTATGTTAAATTTCTTTCCATGCATTAGTATATTCTATGTACAGATCAGATTTTGGATACATAAAGTTCTTTATATTTATCAGTGATAGTATCTGAAAGCATTATAGAATCTCTAACGTTAATTTGTAAGGGTCTTATAAATATAAAATTTATTATATTTTGGTATAGTTAGAAAAGCCTACATGTTGAAAAGTTTTGGATAATGAAATTAAGATGATTAAAGACGCGATTATGCAGACGTGATAGCATTTAATTTAGCGATTGACTATTATAAATTACATGCAAGTAATTACGAGTTTTTTATTACTAACTTTTACTTTTATATTAAATTTATTTAGAATTTAAATAATTTTTTTTTATAATATTCAAATAGTATTTATTGATTATTGGCTATTTATATAATCACGTGAATAATAAGTCTCACAGGAGGAAGAGGTAAGAAAGTAATATAGTAATATATAATGACGTAATATGTGTCACTTCTTTTAGTTTATTATATGTAAAAAACATCGTATAGAATCAAAAAAGTAGAATACAGTACATAGATAAGCCAGTAATTTAAGTAGTACTTGAAAAATAAAATTCTTTTAAAGATAGACTATTATATGCAATTTTGAGTAAAGATTTATCTATAATCTGCTTACAGCAAGAGATATCAAGATGCTGAATTTTTTTTACATATCTTAAAAAAATCACATAAGTCTATATTCATAATTCGAGATTAAGAGAGAGCTAAATGAAATAGATTAGAATAAGTTTTTGCAATATTTAAAAGTATTTTCAGGATTTTTTTGCGTAAGAAATATGATAGTTTATATAAAAAACTAGTATAAATTACATAGAAAATTTGCAAAATTTAAAATAAAAAATATATATAATCGATTATAATATTAATGCAGTAGTACTGATGTGATAATACATAGCGTTAAGCTAAATAATTGATACAGTAATATTCTAAAGTATCTTAGAGTAGCAACTATGCTAGAAAATATTTAGAATAAAAAAAATATATATATTTTCAGTAAGACGCTAAATTAGAATAATATATAGGAAAGAAAAAAAAAATTATAACTTGATGTTCTACTATCGATAGGCAGGAAAGAGGTCAGAAAAGCAGAAAGACTTAGAAAAATATAAGAAAAAGAGCATGAAAACAATATAGTCAGATTATAGATGCCTGACAAAACCTTCTCAAAATAATTTCATCATACCCTTTTCTATATTTTTAATATAGTTTTGACAGTTTTGACTTTTGTCGTATCAAATGGGTTTCATCATATCCCTTATTATGATTTTAATATAGTTTTATCTAAATTTTGACTGTTATTAAAGGATTTTATCTTTCATTTATAAGTCAGATGTAATCCAGCACTTTATGTCTCATTCTTAGCAATCAAAAGGGTCACAAAAGGCAGAATTGTAAGAATAGTATAACACCAGCACTTTGCATGTGTCTGATCAGCAATCAAAAAAGTGAGTGAATGAATTGCAATACATTTTTAGCAAATAGATGAATTGCAAATTCAGCACTTCATTCCATATCTAGCAATCAAAAAATGGTAATCAAAAAGGAAAATATATGGGCTGATTAATATACTGTATTCTTCTGAAAATAAGCAACCCCCAAAAATAAGTAACACCTATTTTATATAGGTTCTGAAAATAAGCAACACTTTAGAAAATTGAATTTTTTTTTTTTAATAAAATTTTTTTTAAATAAATAAATAATTTAGCTTTATAAACATATTATAAATGCATTCAATTGTTTATTTTATTATTATAATAAAAAAAAATATTATGAAATTAGTGTTCATCCAAAAAATATAAAATTTCTAATGGAAAAAAATTAATCTATGATGTCAATGATATCATTCTCACTAACAGTAGTATCGGAATCATTATCAGTGATATGGGCTCTTTGCAATAGAAAGGGAGGAAACTACTAAAAAAATTTTTTTTTGCTTTATAAGCTAAATATTATTTTTTTAATAAAATAAGTTCAAATTTAACATTAACTCAAAAAAAATTTTTTTGGTAGTTTCCTTCCTTTCTATTGCAAAGAGCCCATATTATCATCATAATCATCATCATCATGATTGTCATCACTAATATCACCTGAGTCTAAATCATTTGAAATATTGCACTTTTTAAAGGACTTAACAATTATATTAGTAGAAATACCCTCCCACGAACGTTTTACCTATAAACACACATCACTAAGACTTGCGTGGCAAAGATTTCCTAAGGCAGTTTCTTCGGCACCACCATCTACCATCCAAGAATGCCACTCCTTTCAAAGATTATCCTTAAACAGCTTATTAATAGAGACATCAAGTGGTTGGCATTTACTTGTCAATCTGCCTGGAATTACCGCGAGATAAACACCACTTTTATGAAATCTTTTTTTAATCAAATCTTCTAAGTGGCCTCTGAATAAATCGTAAACAAGCATTACCGAATCTTCTTGTGTTCTATTTCTCATCCTTACATTATTGAAATAATCTATATATCTCTGCATCAAATTGGTATCCATCCGACCGTTGGTCTAAAACCAAACGATGACTCCCAGAGGTGTTTTTTCTCTACGTGGCATTCGTTTGCCTTTAAAGATACAAATTGGTGGGAATTTAGACCCGTCTATTGTAAGATTAAAAAAATCAAATAAAGAAAAAGAAAAAAAAATTAAGTGGAAAAGGCGGGAAAAGTAAAAGAAATAAAAAATAAAAAAAATAAAAAAAAAAAGAACGATACCTGCAGCACATGTAAGGACTACTGTGAATCGGTTCCTTTCATTTCCTGTGGCTCGAATATGAACCGTCTTCTCTCCTTTAGGGTTAATTGTATAAACACCGGCCATGTTGAACCAAACCGGAGTTTCATCCATATTAAGGATGTTATTCAGTTTGAACGACTTTTCAATTCTTAAATTTTTAATGAACTGGTAAAATTTCTCTAGTTGTTCCTAAGTTTCATCAGGAAGTTTCTGAGAAATTTTGGTTCATCTACGCAATGCTAAATTAAATCTTTTCATAAAGCCCAATATCCAACGTTGAGATATTTTAAAGTCTTCACCTACATTACCATAAAGAACCACCATTTCAGGTTCTTTTAAGATCTCCAATATTTTGTTTCTTATGGTTATGTAGGCTACTGAAAGACCCTGTTTTCTTTATTGTATAATCCAGGTATAAAGCTTTTTCTCTGCTTCTGGAAATAAGGCTTTTCTACCGAAGTCAATCTGCTTGCTTTTTCCCTTAGTTTCACTCGTCCATTTCGAACTTGCATTTATCCACTGACTCACCATACTACGATCAATATCAAAGTGTCTTGCTGTTTTGTTATTTCCATGGTTTCTTGTGTAGGCAATGACCTCCTTTTTATGTTCAACTAAGTATGAATTTCGTATTAATTTTACAATTTGAGTTTTACGTTTAACAGTTTTAACTACCCTTTTTCATTTTGCCATTTCACATAAAAAAAAATAAAACCTGTTTAAAACCTGTTTCATGTGTTATGTGATAAATCGTGAACGATTCGATCGACAAAAATCACATGATTGGGTGGTTGCGTGATTGAATTTCTTTTATTTTATTAAACTACCCGAAAATAAGCAATACCATAACAAAAAAGTATTGCTTATTTTCGGAAGAATATGGTAAGTAATAATTGTAATAATAGTCTATGCTAAAGTTTTGTTGATAGTAAGTTATAATCAATACATTTTGATTTATAAAATTAAATTTTTTTTTTAACTTTAAGTTATATAACTAATATAAAATTATTATATATACTATAATTAGAATCTGTCTATAATTAGTCTATCTATAATTACATATAAAAACTTTGTCTAATGTATATTTATATTAAAATCAATTATGATTAAGTATTTTTTTTTGAAATATTATATAACTAAAAGTTGTGATTATATTATACAAGTCTGATAGAACTACTTTTAACTAACATAGATCACTATATACAGTATATATTTTTTTGATAACAGATTATTCAGACAACAAAAATGCTCAAGAAATATGTGTTTCAGATGATTTATCAGAAAATACATTAGATAGAAAATCATCTTTTGATCTAAAAAAAAACTTAAAAATAATTAATATATACTAAATATTATTTGTGATACTATTAACTGATTTTATGCTATATTTTAAAATAGAAAAAAAGCTATGACAATAGATTATTAATTATTCATTTTTTTAGAAATATAATGAAAAACAATTTTTCAGCAAGAAATTTTCTGCACTATCATCATAGAAGATTTTAACAGAAATTATATAATTAATGAATAACTTTTGAAACAAATTTAGGCAAAAAATTTCATTTCAATTTTAAACTTATCTGCAATCAAACTTATATAGGAGATATATGTAATCATATAACAAAGTAAACAATTTTCTAGCAAGTATATTATTTAATGAAAAAACTTTAATAAAGCATAATGAATATAATAATCTTTATTTTAAGTCTTTATAAACTATAAATAAAGTATTTTTATCTCATAAAAAATAAATTTAAAACAATAAAAATCCCATTTGTCATATTTTATATAATATTGTTATTAAATTAAATAATTTAAGATTGTTAAAGACTTAAACTTTGTGTTATTTGATTTTTATTTCTTAAAATAAAAATAATAAACTCTATATTTTGAGATTTAATTGTATGTAAAGAATATCACATTAATTATGAATTCATCTATTAAACTTATAATTTCTGAAGATTCAAGGTGAAGACTCTATTACCATTAGTTTTCTTAGTCTTATCTTCAATTAGAAAAGTTATAATATCACCAAAACATATAAAGAATATTACGACAAAAAATACTTTAAACTAGTAATAATTAAATCCTTTCATCAGCTAAATATTTACTTCATTATAGTGCTTATACTTTTTATAATATAATTAATGAAAATATGACAATACCTATTACTACATTTATACATATTAGAAATTCCTATTTTTACTATAACTACTTTATTTAACGCAATGATTAAAAAAATGGGATTACTAACATTATTTATAACCTTAAGTATGAATAAAATTTGATGGATTCATCTTTATAATATACTTTCTAATAGAATAATAGTGATACTCTACCAAAAAATAGACCCTTTTATTGTGTTAATTATTTTATTTACAAGTTTAAATCTTTGAAAAATGAACTACAAAAAACCAGAATTGATAGACTTTGAAGAGATAATAGACTTCTTTGATCAAGTTGAATTTTAAAACAGAGGTGTTGCTTATATATATAGTGGCTACTGGACTACTAATAGTATTAAAGAAATAATTAATAATAATATTAAACATTTAACTATGTAAATCTAACATATAAACCTAAACTTTATGCTACAGTTGTAGCTAATTAAATACATATTTATAATGAAAAGTGTAAAGGTTTTACACCTTTAGGACAAACTTGTAAAAAAAAATTTTTATAACCTTATTATGAAATAACTCATTATAATGAAGAAAACTCTCAATATATTATAAATATCTAACAGAAGCTGATTTATGAGTTATACCATATCACCCTGCTATTTTCTTACTTTAAGATACATATATAAATATATAATACATAACAGATAAAGGATTTGCTAGATATATGAGTAAATATATCACAAAAAAGAACTATCTTATATATTTAATGTTCAAGAAAATTATTTATTAAGAGAACATATTATAGCATAAAGAATTAGTTCTATAGAACTTATGTTTCTTCTACTTAAATATCAAATTTGTAATTCTTCTACTACTGTAAAATTTTTAATTTCTAAACTATTAAATATAAGAATCCAAACTATAATTCCAATTTATATGATAGAAGAAGATAATGAAAACCCAAATTATGATAATAATATCATAAAATATATGACCTATTTTCATTTTCCTGAATTTAATAACTTAACATATCTACAATATTTTGAAAATATTCTATTACATCTTTATTACCTGCTTTTACATCACATTAAATTTATTGTGATAAACTAGATAATTATATTATAAAACATTCTAAAAAAATAGTTATTAGATACTAATTTTTAAAAAGTAAAGATAGAGAACTAAATTTATATTAATAATTACTCTTATAATCCCTATGAGAAATAAATCTGATTATAGAATAATACTAAATAGCTTTTATCATGAAAAGTTTTTATCATTATTTCCTGATTTTTTATCTGAATTACAAAATTAAATTATAAATACTTAACAATTTCGTATAATATAATTAAATAACCAATTTTCTTAAATATTAACAAAATTACTTTCATCACTTAATTAGTAACTTCTATCAAATCTTTTATATATAATACAATTATAAATGAATAATTTATAATTACTATCTTATATATTTCCAGAAATTGCAATTTTAGAATTACTATAATATCAATATTGTATTTTATCTACTATTAGAATGTATTTAGGAAAAAATGATAATATAATATGACTATACTTTTTATAACTAGTCATGCTAATACTAAAAAATATATATAATTATTAATTTACTTGAGTAAATGCATTCTAATTATCTAATTTTAGCATCTACAGAAATAGCAGCTCAAAATATAGATAGTAAAACAATATATTCTGAATTAAAAATTATAAATATTTAAAGAGGTTTTAATACTTGTACTTATACTGATTATGAATTTAAATCTAAATTAAAAATATTGATACTATAATTATTAAAAAAATCTTTATAGTTTCAGCTGAAATATTAGATTTTATTTTAAATACTTTTACAAATCTTTATAATAATGCTATAGCTTTTAATGATATAAATTTTATAGTAGTAAGTGATCTTACACAACTTTTTTCTGTATCTGATCAATAACTATTTAGAGCTACTACTTGATCATTATTTTTTCCATTATTTTTAAAATTTTTATAATGATAAAATAATGATCAAATATTTTATCAAATCTTATAAGAAATATGATTTGATAATATCTCTACTAAAATTTAAAATATCTTATAATGACATTATCTAAATTTTAAACTAAATCTGTAATTAAAACATTATTTAATACTATTTATATTATTAAATTTAGAAAATACATAAATAATTAATATAACAATCTATAATACATTTCCTGTTCCTAATAATAAATTTTTACTTTTATAAGCTTTAGATTTTGTAAGCTCTATTTATTGAAATTGATCTCTTTGCAATAAAATATTTAAACTAAAAACAAATTTACCATCTTATATTAAATTACAATTTAGTATATATGTTTATTATTTAATAATTCTCTTATTGATCAAGAAATATGCAATAGTACAATAAGTTTATTACTAATGTAAATCCTTCAAAACTAAGTATATGAGTCATTATTTCTATTTGAGGTTATATAATAGACTTAAATGTTTATAAATAAATCATTATTTTAAAATCAATTAAAACAATTACCATTGAATCTAATTTTCTTTATAAATTATTTTACTTTTACTGCTCATAAATCTCAAGTATTAACTTTACCTAAAGTTATATTTACTCTAGATGGAATATATTTTCAACTGATCAAGCTTATATTACTCTTAATAGATGCCTTAAATAGAATAATATATATATAACTCATCTTAATAGATCTGCTTTCATGACTGATCCTGATGTAATACTAGAATACTAATGATTAGAAATTATATCTAAAACAAGTTCTCACTTATTTTTATAATTTATTCATTAATAATTATTTATTTATCTTAAGTAATAACTAAATTTATATTATATTACTAATAATTTTATTTGAATAAACATTTATAATTTATATAAATAAATAAATCTCTTCACAATAAAAAAATTATATTTTTTTTCTTTTATATTTTGTAAATAAAAAAAATAATATACAATTTCATTTTATTATTTGTTTATTAATATTTTTAAAATATTTATTTATATTACTGATTACTAATATTTATTTTATTTTTTTTTCATAAAAAAATTATAAGATTCTCTATAATTAAATTACTAATAAAATATAATAAGTAAGACTATTAAACTATTATAATGTTATGTCATTCCATTTTTTACATACCTGTCATGGATATTAGAATAAAAAGTACTGGCTAGTTTTCACTTAATTTGTTTTTTGGTTATACAGATTTATAGTAATCTCTATATATTTTGACTGATTTTGGTATTGTATCTTGTGAACATTGAATTTGAAGTTTATGTAGGTTATTTTATAAGCTATAGATATAGCTGCTACTATAGCTATGCTATTTATGTTATTATTAGAAGAATTTATGATTAAGTTTTCCTGTGATACTTTTGTTAAATTAATCATTATATTTTAAATAAATTATTTTTTATTTATTTTGCTAATCTTTGTCAATCCATTTTATTTTAAAAATATTTGTTAAAAAATATCTTTAGCATAAAAATTAACAGATATTTAGTTTATCAATCTTTTTGTTTATTTTAACTTTTTTTGTGTTACAAAATTTTTGTTTATCTCAGCTGAAATATAAAAACTTTGGTTAAATAAAACATATAAAGATACCTTAAGTAAAATTATTTAGCAAGTTTATATTATCTGAATCTTAATTTTCGTTAAGGTTAGTTTGGTATTCACTTTTTATGCTATTTAATAACTTTTAATCATTTTATTTAAAATTTAAATAGAATAAAAAAGTACATAACATGCTATTAGTATCATTGTTAAATTTTGACCAACTTTAATAATGCTTATTAAGAAAAAACTAAATAAAAAAATTAAATTAAAAAATACAAAAATCATTGAAATAATATAAAATTTAAAATATAAAAAATAAATAAATTATTAAAAAATTAATAAATAAAATAAAGTTTTAGTAATATAATTAATAAAAAATTCGATATTTTTTTAATTTGCTATTTAAAAAATCTATTAATAAAAAATAGCATATTAAAAAAAAATTAAATCTAAAAATCAAAAAAATCAATTATTAAAGTAAAATACAAATTAAAATAAAAATTAATAAAAATAATTAAAAATAAAAAATTTACTGAAAAGAAAAATTACTGTAATTTAAAATAATTAATTTAATTAATATAAATTAACGTTAAGCTTCTTTTTTATCAATATAATTAAATGTTTTTCAAAAATTTTGTTTTTTAATAGTTCCACAATAACAACAGGTTTTAACGATTATATTGGTCGTCATGATCTTATTTTTTATTTCCGTTGTTAAGTTAACAAATACGTTGTTAAATCTAACTAAGGCCTGTCCTAAGAAAGAAGAAAGATTTATACCATAATTTTATTATTACGATTCGAGTTATCACGATCAAACCTATATGGAGACACGAAGCGAAGAATTTTTATTGTAGAGTTAGCAAGTCTAATCCCAAAGCTCTGTCGTCAACCACAGGATTATTTATACAAAAATTCCTATCTAATCTTACTATTTAAATATGTTTATAATTTAATATATTAAATATTTCAATTTTCCGTATATTAAACCAAAATTTGTATTATTTCTATGGAAGCAAGACGGATAATACTTTAACAATAAAAACTAACAACTTTATGCGAATGCAAATTAGGCCTTCAAAGGTTATACGTGAAAAACTATGTATTATTTATTACCATTATATCATTAAAGATATCGGGAAATTTTGCGATACTGGAGCTAGATTGATCTGAGAAATGTTAAATTCAAATCAGACATCTTTTTATCTTTTTTCTTTTTCTTGAGATTATAATAAATGAGAGATAAACAAAATTGCCTTATTCCGCTTAATTCATTGCTTAAAATGCAAATAATATCAATAGAGATAGTCATGTCTTTATGTGAATTCTATTTTCTTCTTTTAAGTATTAATATTCTGACAAATTTAGTTCTCCCAAGCATGAGCTAATTGAGTCTCACATGTCGGGGACCCAAATCCAAAAACACAAACTTGTGATCCTAAAGAAGGTTAAGATTCTCTTGTGTCAACCATACAAAACCATAGACAACAAGGGAGATCGCCAACATTAAATTGCCTAGAAAACTTTCCTGATTAATTCGTAACGTTATATAATTTGGTTATGTTTTGCGATAAAGTTCATTCGACTGACTAGATTTTTGTGAGTTCATTTCTATTTCGCTGATAAAATATCTCCCATTCTTTATAACACGTGATATTATAAGAAATATCAAGCAAACGTGAATAATAATAATAAATACTTACCATTGTTTATTTTAATATTATAAAAACTATTTAATATTTAATTAATAGTAAAGTATTCGTCCATATGATTAATATCGTTAAGTCAAATTGAATGATATCTGCGAATGCATTTGCATTTAAAATATTATTCAGATTTCCTATTCAGCCGCTTATTATTTTATATTAATGAGTTCCTAAACAATAATTTTAGTGAGTCAGACTCGGGAAATTCTAATAGCTTTTGAATTTTTTTTAATCCGTTTTATTGTTAACACTTCTGCAGTAAATTTTTGCTTACGTTATGATTTTCTTAATATAACGCACTCGTTGATATTCCTACGCTTTATACTAAACATTTATAAATCAAACATATAAAGTTTCATTTTCTTCGATATTATATTTCTAAAAAATAATTTAATTATTTTAACCGGTAGTTGATATCACGTTACGGATCATATGATTTACTATAATAACAAAGTTGCCGAATGTGATTGAATAATTTTTAGCCAAATTTAGTTAAACTGTTAATTCCCATACATTAAAAAGGCACCGATTGCCGACTTTCATTAAATTTTTTTTTTTTTTCCACAAAAAACATGTCTAAACAATTTTTTTCGAAATTAAGTCAAAATTATACTGAAATCTTAGATAATAATGATGAATTTTATGATGTCATATTTGAAGTTGGAGACGACGCTGGTATAAAAAGTTTTCGTGCACATGCTATAATTTTGAGTTGTCGTTCTCCATATTTCAGACGAAATTTATCATCTAAAAGGAAAGATGGGGATAATAACTTGTGTCATATGAAATTTTCAAAATTTTCACCGGAACATTTTCAAATTATTTTAAAGTAAGTTATAAAGTGATATTTTACTAATTTTTTTTTCTATTATTTATTATCATCATTATTTAAAAGTAAAGAAGGTTAATTTTTCAAAAAATTTTTTAAATTCAACTAGATATATTTATGGCGGATTTCTTCCATTAAATGATTACGATAACATTTCAGAAATTATTAAAATATTACTTGTGGCAGATGAATTTCATTTGCAAGAATTGGTGGATTACTTGCAAAATTATTTGATCGAAGAAAAGTCCGAATGGATTGATCAAAATTTTGAATTGGTTCATAGAACAAGTTTAAAATCGGCTTGTTTTACGGAATTGCAACAATACTGCACAAATTTAATGTCATCTTATCCATCTAAAATATTTAATTTAGATTTTACCTCCCTTGATGAAAAATCTTTATTATCATTATTAAAAAAAAGTGATTTTCAAATGGAAGAGATCGATATTTGGTCATCCGTATTAAAATGGGGCCTTGCGAGAAATCCTACGTTAATGCCGGATCCATCAAATTGGACGGATGAAGAATTCAAATTAATGGAAAACACTTTGAATAACGTCTTGTCGCATGTTAGATTTTTTAGTTTATCTTCTAAAGAATTTTTAGAATTAGTTCATCCTTACAAAAAATTACTTAAGCCTAGGCTTTATGAAGATTTATTAAAATATTTTTTAGATCCTGATAGTAAACCTCCTAAATATAATTATCTGACTCCTAGGTATTATGGAAAATTTGATACAAAAATAATTAATATCGATATAGTTTCATTAATTTCAAAATGGGTTGATAACGTGAAACACGAAAGAAAATTTACCGTTAGAGAAAAGTTATATTTGCCTTATGAATTCAATTTATTATTACGAGGAAGTAGAGATGGGTTTACTCCTAAAAAATTTCATGAGCTATGTGATGGTAAAGAAAATACCGTCTCTTTTATAAAAGTTAAAGGAACCGATGAAATTTTTGGTGGATTTAATCCTTTAAAATGGACTTCTGATAATGGTTGGCTCAGTACTGAGGAGAGTTTTATATTTTCTTTTAAATGTAAAGATTTTGGCATAAAGGATGCAATTTATAGTAAAATAAGACAGAAGAATAAAAAGTATGCAATTCGAGTAGCTGCATGGGATGGTCCAGGATTTGGCGAGGATATCAAGATTTATAATGATAACGATCGAGTAGATGTAAATTATGAAAATGTATTTTGTAGAAGAGGTCATCATTATGAAAAATCGATAAAAGATACCGAGGATAGAATATCAATAGACGACTACGAAACATTTCAAATTAAAAAAAAAATAAAATAATTTTCAAAGTTTTATCAGGTAATTAGAAATAACTTTACGATGAAAAGGAAGACATTTTCGTCATAAGTAAAATAAAATAAATTGCCTTCATTAAAAGTGTTTAGAATTAATTTTTGTTAACAAGTAGTTAAAATTGAGCAGTACGTAAATATCGAATTGTTAAATAACTATTATATTGGGAAAATCAAATTTGATTCCCAATATTATTAGCTACCTTATAGGTAGCGGAAGTTATTCGGCTCGAAGTGCCGGATAAGTGATTTATCCGGTGTCCCGTGATTAAGCTATTGTTTACCTACAAAACTT
>CAJVPP010002337.1:0-15253 GCA_910592005.1 Funneliformis mosseae
ATCCAGTGTCAGTTTTGTGGTAGCTAGTATGCTTAAAAAATTTTTCTATACCCGAACTTTACTATGTAATAAATTTTAATGTAGATCGCTAAGTTACTCAAAATTGGAATTATTAACTTGATACTAGATTTTACCAGAATATCCTTCAAGATTTGGGCTTTAAAACAAGTATAGGATTATATTTCTAACATTTGTGGTTGATAAGTTATAGCTGTTCAAAGGTAACCAATCACAATTACGTTTCTTTTAGTAACCACTGTATATTATAGAAAAGAGTTTGATATTTTTTTAGAATTTTATTTTTTACCTAAACAATTTAGATAGAATTATAATAAGTGTAGAAGAATAAGTTAAAATAAAAATAAATCTTTTTTTCTTATAATATTATCTGCCCAAGTTAACTTTTTTTAACTAAAACGAAATCTGAACAACCTTTTTTTTAGATATAAGTGAATATGTTTTAACTGCATTCTAGGATAGTGAACATAAGCGATTACATTTTGATAGTATTTTTAATAGTATAACTAAATAATACTTTTTGATAGTATTTATGTAACATACTTGATAACATAACCGGATAGCGTGTATATAATATAGCCTGATAGCATATATATAATAGCATTATCAATAGCATTTATGTGATATACTTAGCATACTAATACATATTTGATAGCATTAATCAATAGCATAACCAGATATCATGTATATAGTATAACCAGATAATGTATATATAGTATATACAATAGTAATTAGATAGTGTTAATTAATAGCAATTACGTAATGCATATTTAATAGTATTTTCTGATAACATTTATAATGTATGTATTGATAGTAATTATGTATATATATTTAATAGCATATCTAATAGTAGGAATATAGTATACTCAATAGTAATAAATAGGTAATGTTAGGCTAGTAAATGATGATATATAATTGAATGCATTATTGGTATATTTTTTTTTACCAATGTCAAAAATCAGCTATGATCATTAAACTGGCATATAGATAATATTATCAAATTTGAGATCATAAGAAAACATATGAAAGGATTAGGTCAGAACATCATAATCTAAACTAAAAAGTATTTTATAATTAAAAATAATCAAGATCACTAAACTAACATACAAATATATTATCAATTTAGATTTCTAAAGAAATTAGAACTCAATATAGAAGGAGCATGCTTAAGGCATTATAACTTAAATCAGATATTTTTTTTCATTAGAAATTGATCAGAAACACTAAACTGATATACAAATATTTATATTACTATACTGACGATAATATCATATTTTTATTATCAAAAATATTTCATAAAAATTATATCATGACACTAACGATAATATCATATTTTATTATTAAAAATATATTATAAAAATTATATCACGACACTAATGATGATATCATATTTCTGTTATTGCAATACTAATAACAGTATCGCATTTTTATCATTACAACACATACTTAAATGAAAATAACCTAGACTAAGTGAAAATAATATAATTATATTATTTTCACTGTATTTATAAATTAATTTTTTATAAAATAGCTAATATAAAAAGGTGAATAAAAGTATTTACATACTTTTTCACTCAATATTAAACTTCAAATTTTTTTGTATTAAAAAGATCAATTAATATTTTTATTTAAAACTAATTAAGATCTAAATTTTATACTAAGTAAATAATACTTAGTTGGATCACCATTTGCTGCAATCATAACTTGAATTTATTGTAATATACTATTGACTAAGTTTTAATAGTATACTTCAGAATTATTTACCATGTCTTTTTAACATATCAGTTAAAATAGAAAGATTAGATAGAGGTTTTTTATAAGCTTAAATAGTTTTCTTGATTTTAATCTAAAGTTTTTTAATTGGACTGAGATTAAGACTTTAAATTATTTAAGATAATGTATAAAGATTATTTTTTATTTGAAAAGACATTGTAACCTTTGATTTATAAGATTAAGTATTATCTTCTTACAGTAGTGATCATAAGTATCTAATTACTAATATTTTCTAAAATCAAATAATAATATCTATTAAAATTTTTTAAAATTTAAGTTCAATACTAATGTTGATATAAAATTATAGATTTGTATCATGTATAATTTAAAAGTTAGATAATCAGTAGATTTTTTATTTTAAAAAAAATGACATTTTTTTATGTAAATAATTTTATTTTTTATTATTTAATGCCTAAACTCCTTAAATATATAGAATTTTTTTTAATATATTAATTGTTTAGGAGTAATTACACATTTTTTATAGAATTTAGATAGATTATACAATTAGTTAGAAAACTTCAATAATACTGCATTCTTCCTTTTAATTTTTGAATAATGTTTGTATTTATTAACTTTTTATCAAATTTACTATAAGTTATTTTTTCTAAAATATTCATAGATATAAACCAAAAAGTCACTTTTATAAAAATTATATGTAAAATTAACATTAGATTTTTGCTGAAAGAAAATTAGTTTATCAAATTACAAATCTAAAAAATTACTATAATATAGACATTTTAACAAATATTATAACTTTTATTTATTACTAAAATCTTTATTTAAATAATATTTTTAAATATAATAAACATTATAATTTTATTACAATAGATATAAAGTAGCTATATTTTTGAAATTCCATTTTAGTTATTATTAAAATTTATATAAAAAAAACTATTATGTTTAATTTATTAAAAAATATCAGAAAATTCATCAATTATCTAATTTTTTATTTATATATTATACAAGCTTATAATTTTACGTATAATTAATATTAGTATTATACTTGAATTTTGAAAATTTTTAATAGGTATTATTAATTAACTTTAAGAATTATAAGGGTTCAGATATTTATGACCACTACTGTAGATTTAATAGACATTTCAAATCTCTTATAACAAAAGGAATGGTAACTATAGAGTGCAAAGGTCTTGAATCTAAATAACTAAAAGATTTTGCTAGATATATAGTTACAAGTAACCAGAATGCCCTGCTCAAAATAGATATAGAGGATTTTTATGTAATCTGTGTTAATGTCTCTTCATGATGTAGAGGAAATATAGTATATTTTAAGTATCAGAAGTAGTTATGAGATATCTTCTTAGTCTTAATCTTTTAAATTTTGAACTACAAGAAATTCCTATAACTAAAATAAAATCAGATATAATGCGAGATCAGCTACTTAATTCTATTCAATTTATAATTAACTATATTACCTCTCGAGCTGAAGATAGTACAGTTAAGTTTAATAAAAAGGCATTATATCATAAGTATCTTGAATAGTGTGAAGAAAATGACAAAAAGCTATTTTCTAATAATATTACTGAGAAGAAATTCTCAGATATTGGTATTGAGAGCAAATAAGCATAAACAGATAGTGGAAAAAGTGAATAGCAATACATTTTCAACTACTCTAAGATCATAGCTAAGCTCTGTAAATCTGGTCTAGGAGATATAAAAGAATTTTCTGATATACCTCAGCCAGAGATGCTAAAGACAGATGAGTTACTGACTAATAAATCCGTAGACATACTCATATTCAATGTGTCAGAAATTATTTCCCTAAAAATAATTTTATCTCAACCAAAAAAGGATATAGCAAAACAATTAAAAGTTCTAATCATCTTAACATCTGGAACATCTAAGATTTCTAATCCATCTGAGCCAATAATTAACAAGCTTTTCAAATCTATTAAGTCTATCAGCAAAGTAGTGGATATGCTTTCAAAAGAAATAAGTGATAAATGCAATTCTTCTAAGCTTATCAATGAAATATCATTTCTCATACTTCTGTCAAGAGTCTAGTGAAAAGAGTATTTCAGAAAAAAAGTAGTTAAACTTGAAAAGGATCCAGATATCTTCGTGACTATCATAAAAAAAATAGGCTCAATTTTATTGCATTTTGCGATAAAATGAAAACTGATTCATGAATGTATAAATATGCAAAAGAGATAAAAGAAGATCTCAAAGAATATATGGATATAACATTATGAGAAAGATTAATAGGAGAAAAAATAATCTGTTGTTTTCTCAAGGATAATAGAGTCATAACCTCATGGCTTAATACCGATGAGGAATAGCAAAAAAATATAAGCATACTTCAGGAGAATAGTATGCTCTGATAAAGAACAAATAAGAAGCTGGTCAATAAATTATTTATAGGGATAGGACTTTTTGTTTTTTATAACTAGATAATATAAAATTCCAATTATTATTTTTTTTCATTTATACTATCTACCTGCAAATTTCAAATCGACTCTAGCATTACTCAAGCTTTTGACAGATAAACTAAAAAGAGATAAGAGTTGACAGCATTTTTAAAAAGTGTATAATTTTAGCAAAGAGCAGGTATTTATATTAGTTCCTGATCAAAAAATTTGTCAAAGTAGAAGTCAAGTAACTTCTTAAATCAGAGGGATAGAAGTGGGAGAAGTAAATCTATACTAAATGTCTAAGCTTATTCTAGAAAGAGAAACTGTCAAAAAGATATCTCAGCAAATTACTTAAGATAATCTTAGTGAAAAAGATATAAAATATATAGTAAAAATCTTAGCTAAATCTACTTCTAATACTAATGCTAGTTCATCCTAAATCTCTAGACTTCAAAGAGAGTTACGAATCCTCAATGCTCCAAAAAAATTGTCTCAGCTACATTGATTTCAGAGATAACCCATTTAGCTAATAAAATTCAAAATAAATGTAGTGAGCAATGTGAAAATAAAGGGATTAATTTTCCTGATCACTTCTTGCTAGAATCAGTTAAGGAAAGATTGAATGAATATGATGTATCTAATGTATCTAATATATAAGCCTTCACTAATGTAAAGATAATGCTCTATATCTATTTTGTTAAAATTAAAATCTTACGTATATCTAATGAAGGTGTAATTGGATATGCAAAAAATTAAGGTCAACAGGATATCTTTTAGATATTTAGATTATTAGAGAAAAATAAAGAACGGGTAAGACAGTTACTTATTTAGATTCAGGATTCAATTACTACTGAACAGTTAAAAGACCCAGGAGTACTAGGAGTCAAATGGTTCAATACATTCCTAAAAAAAAGATAGATTCCTTTCTGAAATTGGCAAACCACTACTTCTTAGATATTTATGCAAATTAGGAGTAGTATTTGCAGTTGTAATAAATAGAGTGAAGAATTTATCAGAGGCTATAACTATTATTAGTAAAGCATTTCGCTACAATTCTGACAATCATACCTCTTCTGTAAAAAACTATACTATAGTAAATTATCAGTTAAGGAAAGAACTATATCATTAGATAAAGGTAATCAAGCTTTTTGATAAAAACTAATCATATAGAATATTAAAGGGTTTTATTAAGATTGTAGGATACTATTTATTAATTTTATTTTCCCATTGTTTATTAAATTTTATTTTTTTACCTTTCTTGATTTGTCGATCTATAAAAGATAGTCTATTTTTTTAACCAGAGTAACTTACTCTAATATATTATTTGATAGAGTTTCTTTTTTTCAAATAAATATGAGAAAAAAATAGATATATCATATATAAAATATCATGAAAATGGTAACTGATCAAAATCATTCATCTGATACATCTAGAAAATAGAATGTTATTAAATATACAAAGATATTAGCTTAGGCATTTAGACTAGATAAGCAAAATGCAGAGGTGTATAGTGCACTTTCTGGTAAAAATAGAATACTAAAGAAACAATTGGAAAACTATTATTTCTAATATAACATTTTAGAAAAGAAAATAAAAAGATTAGAGAGAGATGTAAAGTCTTTAGTGACTGAATTAAAAGATCTGAACGAATGTATAGATAAAAGAAACTATGGTTAATATAATACATAAAATAGTTTCCTTGATAATTGATAAAAAAGGTCAAAAGGATGAAGAGTTTCTCCTATTCATTTGAGTTTTTTGAAAATTCTGATTGACTAAGACAATTGTGATAAGAGAAAATAAAGCTATTCTTATAAGTAATGAAGGAAGGCATGATCAAAAAAGATTTAATAATTAGTGGTTTAAAATGGGTCAAATCAGAGGGTTTGAAGAATCAAGCATTGAATAGAGATTTAATTTTATATTTGAATATTATATATATCATAAGAAAATGGTATTCGTGAATTGTGTAGTTAAAAAAAATATCTTTATTGAGGCATCAATTGATATTGTATTGATATAAATTGCATTAGCCAAAAATATATTGGTGGATTGGGAATTATATATCATAGTGAAAGCAATAACATTGCAACTCCAGATGCATCCTATTCTACATTAGAAAAGGTCAATTTGCATATTAGTTTTGAAGATAACGAGAAGTATAAAAGCACACTCGTTAAATTTATAGTTCTTAGACTTGATTGGCCTGATTATTATCTTGACTTAGTATTAAGAATGCTATGGTTTCAAGAAAATTGTGCAACTTTGGATATATGTAATTCTAAACTATTATTAAATGATAATTTTGTGATTCCATTTCAAAGAAATAAAATATAAACCTAATGCAGAATAATGATTATCTGAAGCAGTGATCATCAATATGCATAATTTTATTTGTTATTAAAAATATAGCATATATTATTTATAACGCATTTGGATATTATAAATTTATCAGAACTATTAGAGCATATTTTATATTTTTTAGCAATAGATAAGTCACTATATCCTGCTCTATTTATTTGCTAGCTTTAGTACAGGTGTAGTACTCTTATTCTATAGAAATGCATTGAGTTAAAGGAAAATGATACACATCGCTTTCAATTGAAAAAATTTATAAAAATAGTGCGAAGAAAACAAAAGTTAATTTATAGCTCAAATATAACTTATCTGGAAATTTTATACTACTACTCACTTTTAGATAAAAAATTCAATAGTATTGTACACTTGTTTCCAAATATAATTTATTTAGATTTCAATTATACCACAGAATTTAGCAACAAAACACTAAAATGAATAGCAGAATCATACCCCAATCTGAAGTATCTTAATTTACAAAAGAACAAATATATATCCTATAATATAGGCATAATAATTGATGAAGGTCTATATGAATTGTCCTGTCATACCATAAATTAAAATATCTAAATATTTCTCACCGTATAGATTTTTGTAAACTATCAATTTGTAATATTATTCATTCTTGTCTAAAGCTCTAACAACTTAACCTTAGATTTTGTAAAATTATCAATATAATGATTGAAGAGATTGCTAGTTCATATTTTAATTTAAAATATTTTAATCTGGAAGGGTATTATAAAATTAGCAAAGAAACTGTAGATAAGCTAAATCCAAATATCTATGTAAAGAATTTTATGGAAATTTTAATGCTTTCTGATCTTATTAAAGTAGTTAATAATCAAATTTTAGTTCAGGACTTTCAGAACCTTTTAGATATAAGTATACAAGATAATCAGAATTCAGTTCTATCTCAGATACGCTAGTGATATAGAGCTGGTGAAAGAATATTAGCTTCAGAATAGATACTTTACTGATTTAATTAATCTAAATCAGTGATCAGCTTGGAAGATTTTTTTGCTGAGCTATATACAGTGCCTTCAGTTAGATTATTTAATAAAAAAATAAGTAGATTATCAGTCAGGTCTTGTGCAATAAAAAAATAAATTAGCTAAACATGAATGCTAGTTAAATTTCACACAAATGATACAATTGAAATAACAGTAGTCTCTTTAGAAAAATAAAACATTTTTATTCTCTTCTAGACTGTGCCTTTAGCAGAAAATAGTCTAGATGTGTTAATACTTACTAAAAGTAAGAAACTGTCAGAAGTTTGAAGATATGCTCTTGCATTTTTATTGGCTTCTTCCAATCTACTTATTTCTTGATCAGAATGACTGATAATACCAAAAACATTCTGAATTATGCTTATATTCTCTTTCAAATATAAAAGCAAATAATATAATATTTCAAGTGACCTTTTCCCATATGTTTCTCCCTCAAGATCATATATATTATTATATAATATAGTAAAAATGGGATGGCAAGTCATATTAAGATCTCCCTGTATATCTATTAATTCTCTTATTAAATCAAATAACAGCCTAAATGAATCTTTAAGTGTTTTTCTTTTTTGCTTTGATTTAATGTTATTTAATTTCTACTCTTAATAAGTTCCTTTTTCCAGTTTGGATACATATTAAGTTTTTCTGAATAGCTATTATATTTTTCTTCTTATATAAAAACTTACCATATAATTGAATATTGACTTGATCAAAATTATTATTAGTATTTTTTGTTATGATTGTGTTTATCTCTAGTTAGCATATATTCAATTTTATGTCTGAAGCTATAATCATCAGTTCAGAAGATTTTTTTTTACTGAGCCACAGATTACGTGACAAAAATCTACAGATCATCAATCAAGTTTTGTACAAAATATTAATTTTCATATATTATAATATTAAGCTAACCAATATCTTTATTTTTTTTTAAAATAAATAAAAAAAAATGTAAAAAAGCGTATAATCATAACACATGGCCTATCATATAAGCAAATAGTGCTGATAAAAGCATATATTTTAAAAGGCTAAAGGATTTACTTTTCAAGATTATTAGGTATAAGACTAATTATATGTTTCTCTGATAGATCTGCGTGTGAAAAGATATGAAGATTTTATTTTATATGTATCTTTATAGAACTTTTGACATCATTTGATAATACTAATTACATCTCATACCTTCTTATCTTTTTTTTTAGCAAGATATAAAGTATATAGGAGTATGTGGAAATTCAGCTAACCTTTTCACAAAAATATTTTTAGAAAAAAAATAATGCAAAAGAAGGTATATATATGCTAAAAGTTATATATGTATAAGAGTGAGTTTTTTTCTACTATAAGCCTTATATTTCAAAAATTAAGATGACTCATAAGAGTATTATCAATCTTAAGTGTTATCTTTAAAATAGTGAAAATAAAATAACTTACATAATTTCACATCGTAAAGAAGATAAGGTTGCTATTTTCAAATTTGTTGTTAAAACTCTATTAGTAAATTAAGGTTATTAAGCTTTTTCCCTCAACTTCAACCTCTATATGAATGATCTTAAGAAAGACAAACTTATGGAATCAACTGAAGAGATCTCTAAATATTTTGATAAGCCTCTTGTTCTAGATCAAATTTATATTCTCATAAAACCTAAGAATAAATAGTATTTTTATTTGCATTATGTAATAATATAGTTGCAATTTTATGTATTATAGGCTAAATTTTAGCAATGTTTTTTATTTTTTAAATAAAACATATATTATATTCTTATCATAAATCTTGAAAAATGCCATGTGTAATAATATCACCTGGTAATTCTATACTATATCTTAATTGTATATCTATTGGAAAAAGCATTAATCAAATACAAAAAAATCTATCATTTCTCTCTAAGCGTTTTACTTCAGAAATCAAAATACTTTTATATCTATAAACCAGCTTTACCTGTAACTGCTGTCAGATGCATAAATTTTTTTACAAGCACAAACTTACATATATAAAAACTATATCTTTACAAGCTTCTTCAACTGCTTTACCTGTCTCAATAATGAAAGAAATTTCCACTAGAATAATGTTAAACGTGGTTAAAGAATTTAATACTGAGGAATTTATTGATTATTTGAAAAGGAAAAACTTAAAACTCAATAAAGATAATATTAAATTCTTTGTAAAAAGAAAATTTCTAGGATTGCCTTTCTTGAGTTAACAGAAGAAAAATTTCACAGTATTGGATTAGCATTAGGACTAGCAACAACACTTGCAAAATTTATCAAAGGCCTCAGTTAGAAATTACAAAACTATTCCTCACTTAAAACTCTCAATAACCTAAAGGAAATGTTATGTAAAAATAAGGTCAATGGGAGATATAACAAACATTAAGCAGTTTACTCCTGATAAGTAATTAATTAATTTTCGAAACTGACTAGATAGTTATATTAACTTTATTTTTCTTTGTAGTCTTCAAGGAGATCAATGATGATGATAAGGCATTTAATCACTGTATGGAGGACATTATTTTAAAACTTTTGAATGTGAAAACCATGACAGATGCTAACAAGGTGATGTGTTGTGAATTTATTTCAGCAGTATTACACGCATCAATTGCCATAGCCAAAAAACTCAAGATATATTTATAGTTTTGCAGAAAGATGTTTCTGGTGAAGATACAACGGATTGAATAGACTACATGATCAAAAGTTTGGAAGACCTACTTTGTATCACTGAAGGGAAATCACATAATATTAAGATTGGATATGCTCAGGTAAGTCTAATACTTGATTTGTGTTTTTAGAGCGCTAATCCAAAAGAGATTCAATAATATCAACACATTTTATTTCTTAGAATCTGGCACAACTTGAAAGTGCATTCCAAACAAATAAGAAAAAACGAACCGCGGATCAAGCATTTGGGAACGATTATTATGACTACATCTATGGTATCATGACCACGGGAACGAAGTGGTACTTTATCATATATACTCCAGATGGTATTTACTCCACAAGTGTCAGATTAATCTTACAAAGTCCGCTGTTAAAGAAAATCCCAATCTACTTCGAAGCAACGTGAAAAGGGTAATTGGTATTATTGTTGGGTTGTTGAAGGATCGGATTAGTGTTGATAGTTCTCCGTCTAGTAAGAGGGCTAGGATCAAAAAATTTATTAAAAAATAATATATATCCTGGGCAAAGTCCCGATCTTGTATTTATTTTTGCATGTATTAATAAAATTTTTTTTTCTTGGCAAAAGTTGCTGACCATTGATCAGGATATCACGTGAATTTTTAAAATTTGAATGATTTCATATAGTATATAAAAAGTATTTTATTCCCACAATCAGTTTATAGAAATCTTTGCTCAGGCTTGATTATTATCTATCGAGGCAACTTCGTCATGTGAGATCGATCACCTGAAGTACGCCGGTAAAATTCTTGCCGAAAGACTTTCCATCTCTGGCGAACGATCTATTAATATACAAATTCCCTCCGAAGCTATGGAGATGGAAATCATTTTTTAATTCCCGTTACCAAAAAAATATTTTTGGCGCTTATAATATATGCGGAAATGATGTATGCAAATTTTATTAGCAGAAAAATGTATATACAGTACATGATATACAAAATAATATAATATTTTTTTGCGACAGTTTAGGTAATTTCTGGCTAAAATTTGTTGTAAGAGTTTTAAGCAGTTCGTGCTTTCTTGGTGCGTCCACCGGGAGAATAAATCATTCGCGTGGTCATTTTTTGAGAGTTCTTGCAATCATACCACATAAAATCTTGTATCTCTTCCGAGCTTGAAGATAGAAAACGCTAATTTATGAAATAATTAGTTCTCATTTATATTTTGATTTTTTTACAAACTATAATTCATACAAACCTCGTATTTTAGTAACCCCATTACAACCTCATATGCCTCTTTCATATCCTTCCACGTCTTTGGAAGGGGAAATCTTAAAATTTCTATCATCGTGTAAATCTCAGCATATTTAAGTCGGAATTCGTAAACAATAATCTCATGTACTTGAAT
The DNA here is from genome assembly GCA_910592005.1 of Funneliformis mosseae. Lineage (NCBI taxonomy): Eukaryota > Fungi > Glomeromycota > Glomeromycetes > Glomerales > Glomeraceae > Funneliformis > Funneliformis mosseae. The sequence continues at coordinate 11,531 of CAJVPP010002337.1, forward strand.
GTCAAAGTTAGTAACACGAAAATAACAAGGAAAATCGCAAATAAAAGACTTACAATATGACTGCATTGCGTACAGCTTAATCTTTCTAATATCAGAATTAGGGCGAAGTTCAGCTAATCGATTCATCAAAGTCTTTAGCATCTTTACAATCTTCATTCGATCACCCTTAAAATGCGTCCAATCTTGTTTTGATGGAGGGCCACTTACTTCAACAACTGAAAATTCTTCATCCTCCTCCTTTAAAGTAATAATTGCATCGATCTTATTTCCAGCAGATCTGCGCTTGTCATCTTCCTTCTGAGAATTGCGGTCTTTTGCACTTGCCCTAAGACAAGTTTCACCATATTTAACACGCCAACCCTTTTTGTTTTTTATGAAAAATTTGTTGAGAATTGGCCCCAATACACTAACGATGTAAGTTCCTTCGGATATAGATTCGAGAAGCAAATTTGTGTCCTCCATCAGCTCTATCCTGTATAAATCATGATTAATATTATATTTTATTAGACCAAACAAATATAGATAAAGACTCACATGTGATTTACAAAGTGTAACGCAAATTCTCTTTCAAATGGTTCATTTAGTCTTTTCCGCTGGTTAAGTTTCTTTTTAGACATATTGATATCACGAGAAATAACTTCCTGTAATAGTGATTTAATCTCCTGTTCTATATTATTTGACGTTTCTTTCTCCTCCTCTGTTATATCATTGAGCATTTGTATTACCGTATTTTTTTCTAGTGTTTCTAGAAAACAATTTTTATCTATAGCATTGAAAAAAATTACGTCGTAGTATTCGGGTTTTGTTTTCGGTAGTTTTGTTTCCAGCTGATATTCAGTAAATTTTTCTCGAATGTCAATACCGTCTACAACCCAAGAAACATTTTTACCTCCAGTGATTGTTTGATCCGCGTTGAACTCCTCAGTATCATCTCCTTCCTCTTCAGAATCGCGATCACGTTTACTACCTTGTGGATTCACAACATAAGAGTCCGATTCAACTTGACTAAAAAGACGTCTTGGTAAAATTTCAGGTGAAGTCTCATCAAGTTGTTCCGGTGTTGTATAAAAATGTTCCGTTTCTCTTGTAATATTCTTTGGTGTTGGTGTTTCAATTCCACGTAATGAGGCATCGGCTTCTGTAAACACTGCGTCTATTGTGTCATTCGCGGACTTCGCTTTGCTGACCAATAATGAAAGCTATTGATTTGATAACTTTAGCTAAACTTGGTAAAAAAAGTATATAGTTGAATGACACAAGACCCTTACCCTATTTCGGAGAATATCTGCCCTGGCTGAGCGAGAATCAAGCAAATTTGTGCATTTCCTTTTATCTTCTTCGTAAGTTTCAACCAACTTCTTCGCCACAGACTTTACCTCATCGTCAAATTCAGACGACTTACAGATATTCTGTAATCCTTCTTTATATAAGTATAAGCAGTTCTTTTTAACGTATCCTGTTCTGTCATGTTCTAAAACAAAAGACTCAAGACTCCACACATTGGGTAAATTGGTGAAAAAATATTTATCTATAAATCCTTTCATATTCGTTTCTAATGTCATACCCAATGAACTAGTTTCGATTTCAATATCTTCCATGTTATTAGAACCAACCGACGATTCAGATTTCACTCGTGTAATTTGTCTGAACGACATTGAGTAAGTAAACTTTTGGATACGCATCATGTCATGCCTTACCATTCTAGGGATTATTCCGATATCAAATCACAAATTTTTATTCCATTATACGGCAAAAATTCCATTTTATTCATTAATTATAAAAATGGAATAATTCCTGGTACGGTATAATAGCACCTGATCGTATAAGAACCATTATTTTACTGAATTAGATTGAGTTTTTACCTTCGAATACGAACACTCTTGCGAGTCTTTTTAGTATGCTCATGTATCTTCAACTATTTATTAGAGCTAATTATTTCAAGTTCAGAATTAAAGAAAATATGGGAGGTTTGCTAGGAAAAAGGGACTCTGAGATTAATTTCTATTATTGCATTAATATGATAAACAAAATTAATGTCCCGTGCCCATCTTCTTGCGACGATGGGCTAGATAGATTCTTGCGAACGGACAAACTGTTACCCTGTCCTAAGCCATTTTCTTGCGACAATGGTTAAGTCTTGCGACGGACAGGGCCAAAATTTCAAGCTTCAACTTATCTAATATTTTCCATTATTATTTATTAGCACATGAACCCACTAAAATTAAAGATCAAGCACAAGTCAGAACCAGTTAAGACTCATAAGCTTGGTTAAAGTCTGTATTCTCTAATAACTCTTCCCTTAAAGCCCGCATTAGATCGGTAAAAATTTACGCATCTATACAATCTACTATTTAATTACAGGTAACTATTCAAAAATTTTAGTGACCAAGGTAATTATCATATATAATACCTATGCGGACGAGACTTATGCAATTTTTTTTGGCGTGTATTTACAAGAAAATGACTTCAAGGCTTGCAAACTAATGACCGTTTCTTTCGCACAGATTTTTGAAGACCTTACCAGCATCACGGAATACAAAAAACATAAAATTTCGGCGTAACAGTAAGATTACCTATTAATTTATTTTCCGACACTCAGACACTAACGCTAAGTATAACTGGGTAACCGTTTTTGTTTTATCCAGAATATAGATGGTTGAGACAATGAAACCGGATCATGGAGTTGGATAGTATGTATTAGTAGTGTAGGCAAGCGAAAAATTGGTGTGATCTGCAGGAATTAGCATAGAAACTCTATTTCACTTTGTAAAACAAGTCTATATATTACCGAATCTTGTAATTTATCTTTTACATCAATAAATCAGTAATTCCGATCGTGACATTTTGTCACGTTTTTTTTTATCTATGCTAACAAACTTTGAATTATTCCATCTTATATAAAAAAATTATTATCGAACATGCAATCCATTGATTCATTGAGAGAATTAAATTCCAAGCTCTTAGCTGAGAGAATGCAAGGCGTGATGCTGAGAATGCTGAACTCAAGTCTAGAGTTGGAAAGCTTGAGGCTAGACTTGTATTATTAGAACGAGGTTCAGCAGTGGATGGGATGGTGTTGTCATTTGGCCAGACACAAAATGATGAAGAAGCGATGCGAGTGATGATGGTACCAACTGTTGATGAACCCGATTCTGTAATAGACCAGCATAGCGGTCTTTTTCTGTGATTGGCTAATTATACACTAATATGATTGGCCAATAACCATTTATGTGACTATTCGTTCTAATAAAAAATTTAAAAAAAAATTTTAATTTTTTAAGTCTGAAATCATTAATAATTATGTGAAAATATTATGTAAAAGGACCAAATTATCTTTAACATGTGAAAAATATATTAAAATATTTTTTATTAACTTATATTAATATAAAATACATTTAGATATTTATCTAAATTACAGTTCATTATCAGTTATTTGTAGTGTTCCGAAAGGGTCGAATCGGGTTGGGTTTGAGGATGTACTCGGACTCGACCCGTTTATAAAAACCAACCCGTACAAATACCCAGGTTAATATTTATAAAACCCGACCCTGACCGACCCGTTATAGTTTGACCCCCGGATAACCCGGGTCAAATAAAATTTTTAACAAATTTATTTATAATCAGCAAGACAATAATATGTATATCGCACAACTTTTACAAAAAAAGATTCTAATTAAGTTTTATTTAAATTTTTATGAAAAATTATAAAATATATTCTAATTA
>CAJVPP010002338.1:0-15252 GCA_910592005.1 Funneliformis mosseae
GATCATGTATTGTGTTATATTATATTTCTGGAAAATTTAAGGGGTAGTTATATAATAATTTTGGATGATCTCAGGCGATCGGATACTTATGACCGCTACTGTATCATCATTATTTACATAAACATAAATTTACAGTAATAACTGATCATGCTGCTTTGATTTATTTAAAGAATATAAAAAATCCTATTAGACGACTTAGACATTGGCTAATAACTTTTAACTCTTATAATATGGAAATTATTAATCATCCTGGAAAACTTCATTCAAATATAGATACTTTAAGTCAGATACAATACTAAGGAATTTTTTAACAAATTTACAAAAACAAACAGATTTATTCTTGCGGATACTTTTACAGATAACGGATTTTGATTTTAATTCAACAATGAATTCAGATATATATTTTTCACTGGTACACTACTTATCAGAACTTAAAATACTAACACATTTAAACTAATAGCAATAAGCAGCAATTAAAAAAAGGTCAAGATATTTTATTGTAATAGAAGAACAACTTTATAAAAAGAATAAATAGGAACCCAACGATCTTTAAAAGTTATAAAAATTAATAAAATTAATATTATATTATATAATTTGCACTCTGATCTTTTGGTAGAACATTTTATATTAGAGAAAACCTACAGAAGAGTCAAAGTAAGATACTATTAGCCACAAATGTATGATGATGTACAGTGATATATTCAAACTTGTAACGAATGTCAAAAGAGAGGTAAAAATAAGAGGACTGAACTATTGCATCCTATAAAAGTTGGACAACTCTTTGATCAAATAGGAATGGATATTGTTAGACTTTTATCCATAATGAACAAAGAAAATAAATATATTGTAGTAGCAACTGATTACTTGACTAAGTGGTCTAAAGCCAGAGCTCTTACAAACACAAAAGTATCCTCAGTAGTTCCTTTCTTTTATGAGGATATAATTTGTAGACATAGATGCCTTAAAGAATTATTAACTAATAGAGGAACACATTTTGTAAATCAAATACTGGATTCTCTATGTAAAGAATTGGAAGTAAAGCATAAGTTAACAACTGTATATCATCCTTAAAATAGCTGAAATAACAAATCTCTGAGACATCAAAAATGTATATCACTGCTTACCACCGCTTTCTTAGAAATTTTTGATCCTTAATTAATTATAAATATTCAGATTTATCTGTATAAGTATATCCATATATTTCAGGATTTTTGTGAATAATAGTCTGTATCTATAAAAGAAATCACAAATTATTCATTTACAAATAAACAGATATCCAGCATAATCAAATAGATTTCTCAAAAATGACCATATAATAAATAGTATTTATCTATACTATTATTTGTTTAATTAGTTAATCAAATACCAACTGAAATGCTGCCAGTAAAATCATATTACAAGATCACTTAAAATAAAAAAAAAACAAAAAAAAACACTTATTTTATATTATAATATCACCAGTAAATTTTGAAATGTTGTTCACAGCCAATATTTTTGAGTTGAAATATAATAGTGAACTTGCTGTTAAAAAACTAACAGGATTTGTAATAGAAATATTTTAATAGTAAAAATATTTCTAGCATCAAAATTAGATTAATATGAAGTATATAATAATACCATCAAGAAATATTGAAAGCCTATTGTGAATGAAGAAACAATCTGATTCAATATTATATTGCCTGTGAGGCATACTGTAATCATATCAGCAACTGCCTATATTACTAATAAAGAATGCAACAGTTGTATGAAACGCACACTCATCTATAGCTATTCTATCATTTGCCACCATTATTTTTTAAAAAAAAATATTCAAGGCTATCCATAATGGAAGGGTCAGTTTCATATACAAGAAAGTGCTATCTATTATATTTGAATCTGATTCAATATTATATTGCCTATGAAGCGTACTGTAATCATATCAGCAACCGCCTTTACCACTAACAAAGAATGTGACAATTGATACAAAATACATACTTGTTTACAGCTATTCTATCATTTGCTGATCAGTATTTTTTTTAAAAAAAATATTCAAGATCGTATACAAGAAAGAGCCGTTTATATTAGCGATAATGTTAATATAGGAATTGAAAACTTTTATTTTGACATCATAAGAATTTATTTCATCAATGCCTAAGACAATGACTTATGTTCTAAACAATTTTGTTATAAAAGAAACCATGAGAGACATCAATTTAAGAACTGTAATAATTGATTACGATAGTTTCCTAATTACCTAAATCTCAAGTTGTATCTTTAAAAAATCAACATCAACAGTCATTTGATAGTATAGAGAAATTTAGATATTCTACAGTCTATTACAAGTTAAATTCTAGTTCAAAGAATTTTGAATATTTTTTATTTAGTCCATTTACTTCTTTTTCAATGAAATTTAATAACTATATCATTATAGTTTATTGAAAAATATATCGATATTGAAGGAAAGGTCAAATCCTCTTGTTATAATAATAAATTTATATAGGTACATTGCCAGAAATTACATTACGAATCATATATATATCATAATTTAATTTTATTCATATATTCATCATAATAGATGAAAGCGTTAAAATATTTTTCGCATGTATTTTGAGGTGTGAGTATGGTATATGTTATTCTTCTGATCTCAATCACAATTTTATTTCTATAATGAAATTTGCTAGATTTTGATTTTTATTACTAATCTTTTTTATTTCACGATTATGTAATAATGATTTTTCTAGTTATTATGTAATGAAACTGAAGCTTCACTTGTGAAGAAAGCTTAATAATCTAAAAACTGTATCATATAGCCTGTGATATACATTTTCTTGTATTCCAAGGATTTTGAGAATGTCACACTAAGTCTTAAAATGTTTTACATTAAGTCTTAATATCCCAGATCATGTCCCAACAATATCACTTTACGCTTCATGAATTTAAAAAATTAACATTTTTTATATATGTTCGAAAAAGCATGAGCATTATAATCTAAGAAAATCAGATATTATAGTATTTTTTATATAAGTGATGACGATTTTTGGATCATAGATTATGTTCTTTATAAGTTATTTTTCGTTGACTTTAATTTTATACATAAATGCTAATTAGTATTGATGGACTAATGGATTTTGGACTATGACTTCAACCAACAGCAAAATTTATATATTATAAAATTTATAATATTTAAAGATATTTTTTATTAAATTTACTAATTATAAATAACATTTTTTATATTAATATCTTTTAAATAATTTATTACTTTTAAATTAAAAATTGTAATAATTATAATGTGAAAATTTTTATGTGATAGTAGTAATGAGTATGATTTTTTAATTATTAAATTTTTAATTTAGGTTAACATTATAAATTTGGCTAGAATTATAGTATATAAAATTATAAGTTGGCAAAATTTATATAAATTATAGTTCATTTCATCAAATATTATGATTTTAATATATAGAAATAATTATTATAAGAATGTTTAATAATAAATATAAATATTATTTTAATTCTTTATCAAAAGATCAAAAAAAACGTTAAAATAATTTAAAAAGATTATATGGGATCTTTGCAATAGAAAAGGGAGAAACGGCTGGAAAAAATAAAAAATGAGTTATTGCTAAATCTGAACATATTTTGATCTAAAAATCATATTTGGCATATAAAAGTAAAATAGATTTTTTCCGGCTGTTTCCCCCCTTTCTATTGCAAAGGTCCCATATAATGTATTAAAACTTTTATTTCATTACAAATTTTTATTTAATAAAAATTAAGAACTAATTAAATTAAAAAATAATTTGAATTGCTAATAATTTGTTCTTTGATTTTTGCTTACTCAATAATGATATTTCGTTTGTTTTATAATAATTTAATTCTATGTTATATATTATGAGTTAAAAAAATAAATAAATAATCAATGCATCGCCTCCTTACTAAATTTGGAAATTTTGTGTAACAGGAGACGGTCCCTTCTGGAATAGATTCCCTAAGATCTCCAAGGTTCGCTTGATCTATTTGCAATCCACTTGAATGTCTCTATGCGTTTCGGATTAACTATGACATCGAATTCTACAATCACAACAACTATATTAGTATAATTTTGATTACAAACTCCTCAACACAACCAACATACCATATGTAGACTTCTTGAGACTCTGTAGTTCCGCTATCTTATTTATCGACTCCAACTCTTGTCTGGTTTTGGTAGTTTCTGGTAAAGATACGATGATATGAATATGTTCATCAGGAGGTTTGGTAAAATACTTGCTTATTTTCCTTGTTGCAAGAAGCTCATTGTTGTCATGGAGTTGAAGATTAACTAATTCATAATAACAATAATCAGGAATTTCGACCTGCCAGAGTTTGAGTCGGTCAGGATCAATGCCAGCAAAATCATTATGCTTTGCTGTTGGATCAATCTTTTATGCTCACTAATAATTTCATCCCTACTAATATTGATAGCAAAGGCATTGTGCACATTTCCTTAGACTATGCAAAAAAAAGTTATGGTAGATCGGCACTTTTTTGGCCGTGGCTCAAGATTTTCCTTTTCTTCGAGTTTTCGTTTCACGGAATCCTTCTATAGTGATAGGTAAAGCTTAGCAAATAGCAATTTATACAATCACCACGCAAGTTTTATAATTTACTCATTAACCTTATTTTGTTCTGTGATTACACCTCTCCAGAAACTCTCCAATTCTTTTGCATAGCGTAACCGTTCTTTGTTTACCTGTTGTAAGAGATTATAAGTAGTGAGAAATAACTTTTTTATTTAGTGGTAAAAGAAGGTACATAGCCAGTTAATTTTTTTTTTTTTTTTTCCTCCTCCAGCACCAGCAGATTTTTACCAGTAACAAAGTTCAGTGCTTGAATTGAGAGCTTGGGGTGGATACCAAGTGTGTCAATCCAGTAATTCTCCTAAGTCAGGAAGGACCCAACTAGGAGTTACCTTCCTTTGCAAAATAAAAAATACGCACTTTTTCTTTCAAAGAGTTAAAAGACTTTTGATCTAATGGCAACTTTCCCGCTTCTTTTAAAATCTGATCGACCCAAAAATCATCAAGGTAGAGCCAGTCATTCGAAAATGGTGATGAGATAATGACTTTATCACGACAAAAATCTAAAAAACCTCGATATGACTGCTTCGAATACCTTTTTTTAGATAAGAGACAATGACTAAGAAAAAAAAGGATTAGAAAATATTTTTATATCATGCTAAATTGCTATTCGAAGATTTACCAGAACGGACAGAATGTTTTTCAGAACTGCTCATTGTCATGTAACTTGCAAGAATCGTGTTATTTTACAAAAGAAATAAGTTTGTATGGGTCTTATATACAGTGAAACCTCCATAAGTGCACCCTCTATAAATGCATACTCTATGTAAATTCTCTCTAAATGTACAGTAGGCTTTTGTCCCAACTCATAAGAGCTCTTAATATTTTATTCTCTATAAATGCACACCCTCTCTAATTGCACATTCTGCTATTTTTTTATTATGATCCCAAGGGGAGTGCACTTATGAAGGTATCACTGTAGTAAAAGATTGCATTGCCATTTTTTTCGCCAAGGACTGTATCATAAAAAGGAGACATTTTCTAAATATTATAGGTGTAATAAAATGATCTAATCTATGTTAATATAATTTTTCTATATCTAATCTAAAAATTCAAAGACCTGATAACCGTAAACTAGTTTGGTTTATTTTTTAAATAGTAATTAAATTAAATTAATTTATTTATTTTATTATAATATTTATTATATAAATTTAATGTATATATAAAAATGCAATAATCACTTCAGATATAGATTTTTTGCTATAAACACTCCATTCAATATTATTTTCTTTTCAAAAGATGAAATACTTTGCTTTTAATTTAAAATGTATTTAATTTTATAATGAAACTTTTTATTTCCTAATTTAGTCTCAATAATATAATTATCAGGTATCTAATACTAAATCTCCCTTTTTTGTATCATTATAATATTTGTAGGATAATGTTCTAAAGATATTATATTATACTATGAGATAAATATTATCCTATCTGTTTTATTAATTGCAATAATATGAGAAGAATTTGGATAATCTTTATTAAAAGTTCTTGTTAAGTAGTTATCTATAAAATTCTTTTAAAATTAGTTCTATTTCTATAAAAATAAATAATAATAATATTATAAAAAAAATATCAAAGTTTGTTCATTTGACATAGTTATTATTATTTATTTTAACAAACTAAAAATGTTAATTTCTTTTTAATTTCTATAAATTAATCTAAAACAATCTAGAACTTATTTAGTGATAAAAAGATAATGAAATTGTAAAAGTTCATAAAATCTTGTGATTATCATAAAATTTTTATTTGTTATAGTCAACTCTTAATATAGTGAACTCTTGATATAACAAATTTTTGAACAAATATAATAAAAATACTTTTATTATAGCAAATTGGCTAATCAATTCTCTTAAAATTTTTACTATAGCCTTATAGCGAAGTTGAAGTTTAAGATATAGAGTTTATTATAATAAGAGTTGACTATATATGATTTATTTATTATATTACAGATTTACATTATTTATAAAAATTTTTTAATATAAATTAAATTAATTATTCTGATATAAGTAATAAAATAGAATAGAATCAAATTAATTCATATGTTTTTTAGCATTCTAAAAAGAATTAATTTTAATTTCATATATTAAAAACAAAAATAAACAAAGTATTTTTTAATAAAAAATATTTTATTAGGAATATAAATATTTTTAAACTTCATTTAATCATTTATTTAAACTATTAATAATATTTTTATATTAAATATTTTAATTAAAATTAAAAAATTTTGAAATTTAAATAGATCTGAAACTTTTTTTAGCTTTTGAATAATATTATTGATCATTTTCAAATTTTATATTTATTGTTTTTAAAATCTATTTAGATTTTTTTATTGATATTATAAAAAAAAAAATAATCTAATTATTTATTTTGTTAATAAGATAATTTATTATAAAAATTTAACTAAATAAAGTTTATATGTCATATAATAATATTAATTAAAAATCCTATTTTTAGTTAAAAGGATTCTAATAACTTAATTTTAATAGTTTAGTTTTCATTTACTTTTTATCTAAAAGTTTAGAATCACCTAACAAATTATAGAAATCATTAATTATTTTTATAAATTAATATTTTAATCAATTTTTTTTTTAATATTTTTATTTTATATATTTTTTTACAATATAAAATAAAAAAGTTTAATAAAGATTATTAGTTAATTTAATATATATAACATTTTTAATAATTTTTTAATAATTTAATTTATAATAAAATCAATTTATTAAAAAAAAATTTTATATATAAAATCTTTATTTATTTAAGTTTTAATTATATAAATCTAATAAAAAAGTTTTTATTTCAAAATTTAAACATAAAAAATAAAAAATTTTATAAAAAATTTTTTTTTTAAAAAAAATCATATTAAGAAATTAATCTGCTATATATTTTTTAATAAAAATATATTAAAATATTTATTAATATCTAATAGGATATTTACAAACATTTATAACTATTTCAATTTTATTTATATATTACTAATTAATTTTTGATAAATTTTTTTCTAAATCTTTAACTAGTATTCTTATAGAAGAACTTTCAATTTTCTCAAATTTTTAGATTATTTCTTAAACTCTAATACAATATTTAAATTTATCTCATAGATATTCTATAGGATTAATATCAGGACTCTATCTTGATCAATATTGATCACTTTTATAAGTCAAGTTATTTTTAACTGAACATGAACTATAAATCAATTTACTAAAATTATAGTCTAACTTTATAAGTTCAATTAGTCTAATTTAATCTAATTAATTATATTGATACTAGCTATAAAAATAAGTTATTATTATTTCTTTAATAAAGTTTTATAATTATGCATTAGTATAAATCAATACATTAACTTTTTAAAAAAGATAATTATTATTTTCTTCTTTAAACTCTTCTAAAAATAGTACTAATGATAACAAAAAATTTTATTTATATATCTTTACTATGAATTTAACTATTAATTCTTATTAAAGAATCTAATTTATATCAAAAAAATATCTTCACATTAAATATTACTATCATTATATTTTACAGATAGAGTAAGATTATTGATATCAGATTTTTCTTTTAAAAGATATTATACATAAACTTTTTTATTACTTTTTAAAATAAAATAAATCTGAATTTATCACTTTAAATAATTTTTTCTAATTATTAATAGTCTAAAAATACCTTTTATGTATCCAGTTTAGACAAATCTTTTAAGTAATTTTATTATTATTAGATTTTTTAAGAATTATGTAAATATAATATTCTATTTTATATAAAGAATATCTAATAGTATTCTTATTTATTTAGTCTTTAGTAAATTCAAAAAATTTTTTATTGATTTTTTCTGTAGAATTATAATAGATTTAATAATTATTTAGAGTTCTAAATTTAACTTAATAGATTAAATAATCAGATAGATTAATCTAAAAAGTTTAGGTTAGGTTAAGTGAGGTATTTGACCTAATATAATCTTAATTTTTTAATTAAAAAATTCAAAATTCAATAATATTATCAATATTAATCCATTTAAGATAAATAATTATTATTTAAATTCTCACATATAAATGAGTTAAATAAACTATATTTGATTCATTTTGAATTACTAGTTGCTAAGATAAAGCTCATTTAATTTTACTATATAAAATTTTAGAATATATTATAAATTTATATATAAATACAAAATGGTATAAAAAAAATGAAATGAAGTAGAAATATTAACCTTTAACAGGAAATAAAAAGAGAAAGAGGGGAATTATAACTTTATCAATATTAATTTATATAAGATAAAAGAGCTACTATTCAATTTGATATATAAAAATAAATCTAATAAACTATATTTTGTTCATTTTGGATCATTAGATAGTAAGATAAACTAAATTTTAATTTTTTTTCAATATAATCTATAATATAAACTAATCTGATTTGATACTTCAAATCAGGTAAGATAAGGTATTCAACTATTTAGAGCTTTATAACTATTACTTTAAAATAATATTTATCATATTCTGATAATTTTTTAGATTGTTTATTTTTAGAAGTAATAGAAATAATACTTTATTTACAGTATTTTACAATAATATTATAAATAGTTATTTTTTAAAATCAGTTTTTTTTACAATATTTCTTTCAGAATTATTAGATTCAAAAACTGATAATTTTATTATGTTTAAAATTTATTAACTTTTTTTTACTATTTTTTTTAAAAAAAAACTGTTAAATAATAATCAATATAAATACTTATTATTGATTATCATATTATAAATATTTATATAATTTTTTTAATTATATGAAATTATGCAATTATAAATTTTATATAAATCTTCAGAAATGTTTTAACTTTTGGGTGGAAAGTATACTAATAATATTTAATACTGCTAATTGTAAATCATTATTTGTTTTTTAGATCATTTTTAATTTAATATTCTTTTATATAATTTACTGAAATATAAATATATATTTTTTTATATTTTTTAAAATACTGAATTTTATTTACTGCATCCTTTTTAGTCAATAAAGCCTATGTGATATATAATATATCAAAGTAAAAAATGAATTTAATTTCTTTAATTTTACTGTTATATTATATTTATATTCTATTATAAAATAATTTTAATAAATTATCTTTTTAAAATAAATTTATTATTTTAAATAAATTTTAAAATTTGAGTTACAATATTATTTGTGTTACAATTTTTAAGTTCAATAATCTGATATATTTTAATATAGAAATATTATATGAAATACATTTAAAACTAAAGTTAAATATTTTTCATCAGAAATAAAGTAGTTTGTCAACTATAATACTCTAAAATAGAGATTTATTAATTTTTCTTATTTCTTACCTATTTTATAACATTATTAATTTGCATAATTTTGAATATATTCACATAACATCCCCATCTCCTATAAATTTGATATAGATAAGGATTCCCATCTTGTTTTTTAAATTTGTTTCTCGGAAAAAGTTCTTCAAATATTTCCAAATGTATGCGTCCAATCACTAGAATTGAGGCGTCAGCAAAAGTTAAGCATCCAAATCCACATGGAACATTTTTCTAATTTGAAATTTCGCGATAAGCTTCATGGAATTTATTATCCATCCATCTGTTTCGATAATCACAACATCACTAAGTATAACGAAATAATCACAATTTTCATGATATTCTTTACGAGTCAATTCCCTCCAGATATCATAAATTCTATCGGTGAATCCATATTCGTGAAGGATTTTTTTCCGCGGGATTATTTTGGAGCGGATGAACGTGTGAATTCTCCTTGTCTATTCCAATGTAAACTTTAATTTAATATTTCGGTTTACAAAAGTAAAATGACCGACAAATTTGGGATCATTGCAGGAACAAATTTCTCCTAAAACTATATTGGCAATTTCGTAATTAGATTTAAATTATTGTATCTTTACTTTTTTTTTTTTTTTTTTTAAAAAAAAATAAAAATGTATTTATTAAATAACTTTGTATTATATTGGGAGTTTTGTATAATCAACAAAATATAACATAATATCCAAAGTGCCATATGGTAGATAAGTATGAAAAAATTTTCCACAAATGTACTATTGTAGTAAAAATTTATTGTCTTTCACCACGTTTCCAAAATAAATGCAAAATTCTTCTCATGTCATATTGATATTATTTGGTTAATGTTGAAAAAAGGTACGTTGTTATGTGAGCATTAGATCGAAAATATGAGTTTAGAAAATTCACCCGTCTGTTATTAAAATCTTTAATAGCTTCATTTCTTTTACTTATCCCCATTATATTGTTATAAGACGTGGATGATATAGTTAAAGAATATCACAATTCAATTTTTTGTGAAATAGATAGAATAAGTGAAGAGAATATCATCTTGACGTTTTTATCCCGAGATGCAAATTACATATTCACATTAGTGCAGCTCCTAAAACTATTAAATGACTTCCATGGTAAAGGTGACCATTTATTTTTACCTTGATTACGAAGCACAAGTACAGTACTGGGTCGAGGGACACTCTTCTTAAACTTGAATCCGAATGTTTTCACCAAGTTCGAGTTTAGGATACTAACAACGGATACATCACATTTAACAGTATTGTTAAAAGTTATCAAGCGCCTCGCATAGCATATACGAAAAATAATTCAGATCATTTCGCAACAGTGTAACAGTTTGACACCTGGTTGGGGTGAACATAATGACATTTTTCCCATAGCCAAGCAAGAAAAACTGCCAATGGTTCTGTTATGGCTTTTACCCTTTCAACAACCTTTTTTAAATTTAAAAAGAGTTCGGAAATTAAACTAGGAACTGAAAGAACGCCAATAGCATTAGTTGTATCAATAAGTTTGACAGTTGAAGTTATGAGATGAGGTAGATATCTGTTACTGCGTCACATTCATGTGATTTTCGCTGACCGATCGGTTCTTTTTTTTTAAAAAAAAAAACCTCTTAGGATCAATCCATTCAATGATGAAATATGCCAGAACCTTTTAATTGTTTATTGATCTAGTCCCACGTTCTAACCCATAGATTTTGCAAAATATGACGGCATTTCATAAGACCTTGGCCCTGGCTTCATTATTACAAAAATATCATATCCTAGCCATTATTACGAAAATAGCATAACTGGATCTAAAAATAAAAAACTTCTCGCATGATACAGTGGCGTATGTCCAATGTCGCTGACGTATTTACTGCGCATGATAAAAGGAAAATCGGCAAGAATTTTCCTGAAATCGTACTGCGCATTTCAGGTGATCGATTCACTTGACATGCTTAATAGTTATCGAAAATTAATAACATCCCGCTCCATACTCATACAGCATTTAAATGTTAAAAACATAAACCTGTGTGCCATTTATTAATATTAATACGAAACCAATAAACTAAATACATCATTCTTCATGTTCAAATTTTGAACTACATATGTAATAATAAAGATATTATAATACATTTTGAAAAAGGTTTCTTTTGATTTCATCGAAAGTAACATGAGCTATTTCAGGGAACTTTTTACCTTTTGTCGAATGCTTGGCAGTACCGGGTGAACCTCGAATATAGACGATTCGAAATCCAGGTTTGTGTTTGCCATTTTTGGAAACATTAAACTTACGGCTTATAGGATCTATTCTAGCAGAATGGGTGGGTCCATATATCTCGTCCAAGTATATTTCAATTTGGTTTCTTCCATTAATATCATTTGCAGTGATACCAGCTTGTGGAAGCATTGGTTCAAATGCTTTCTCGATATTTTTTGATGATTCGTTGTTATGTTTGGTGAAGCTACTAATTGATACTTGTATAAATATGGTTCCGAGCATAAAGTCAAATCGGGGATATCCATCGAAGCCACGACCTAAAACTTCATCACAACCAGATCCAAGGGATAAGTTGGGTTGCTTTATTATTGCATAATCTTCAAATTCGATCTTAACAGGGTTTGTTTTTCTATTATTAAGATCCGTTGCCTGGAGGAGTATTGTCGTGTTAGATCTGGACACAAGCCTATTGAATAGGGCTTCCTCAAATTGAGGACCGGACAGTTTTCCAATATTGAGTTGATATTTTATTTCTTTTGGTAGGTCAAATGACTTATACATCTTTAAAAAGGCTTTCTGAGCCGGTGGACATATTGGAAGGTAACGAGTAAAATCTCCATCCCTATGAAACCGGTAGATTAACCCAAGATCCAAAATGTGCCAATCAAATTGTATAGTGGGTTTATTAGGAAGAAAGATACTTGTCAGGGCGTCATAATAGCGGTTTTTACTATTTTTTTCGAGACCATTGTAGTATTCTTGAGCAAGATTGAGTAACTGATCAGTCCGCACATCTCCAAATTTATTTAATATTTGTTGAAAGAAGTTTACATCTATAGTATCTACATCGAGTTTGTTACATATTCAACGAGATACATTAGTTCACGTGGTATGCAATTTGTAGCTTCTTTCACTTTTTCTTTAATGCCTGATTTCTTCAGAAGAGGGTGCGTAACTAACAATATATCAAATACGTTGTCCTCTAATGGGCTGATATAAATCACCCACCATATGTTCTGACCATTTTTCATGTATTTCATCTCATACTTTGCGTGTGAAATTCCTGTAAAAATTACACGTACACCCTTATAATGTTCAGCCCAGAAAGTAAGGTTCATCAGTGGGCTCAAAAGATGAAGTCTTTTAGGCACTGGAGGATCTTCTTCGAATAATACGCCATGCTCGTCGATGACAAAAAGAGTCTTGCGCTCTACTTGTTTAGGTAGCTCTCCCAAAATTATTTCAGCAACGATAATGAAATCCTTTTCAGAAGAAAAAGTAACATTCTCCACAAGCATCTCAAGCCCGTCACCAGTTACAATATCCCTATTTAGAGCCAGAAAGTACTCGCAGATAACCTTTCCCGCTTTCTCTGGTGTATCCACATCTAACTCAGCTGCGTCTGCGATATAGAGTATTAGCCATCCTTCAGCATATGCCCTTGCGGCGAGGTACAACGCGATGTATGACTTCCCTACGCCCATTGGGCCCGACAGGACGCGTTTGAAAGAATGAAGTTGATCTTTTGAGATATCATTCCACACATTAATCATTTGATTTGTAACATAGAGTTTCCTTCCCAGGTAACCCTCAGAAAAATGTTTTGGTTCCTGACCGAAATTTGGGAGAACAAAATGTTGACCAACTTGAAGATTCTTTATTGCTGCAAGACTGACGCGTGGATCAGGGGCGAATTTGCTGCTGCTAAGCATGTTAAATATTTTAAGTGGAATTTGAACATATTTATCATCGAAAGATTTGTATTCTTTGCATTCTATTTTTCTGCGTTTCATTATATGACCTGCGAAGCGAAGGAAAGTTTCGAGTATTAGCAAATATGATGCAGAGCGATGAAACAACGGCTATCAAAAATTTAGCACGTCACGTTCGTGTTGACCAATTATTACGAAGCAACGGCTTACCTTGATGTTCCGCATCTAAATTGAGTTAAGTAATCAAAAAGATTAGTAAATTTACAGACATTTGTGTTGTTAAACGATTACAAAAATTACCCGGAAGCCTCACTCCGATTGGGTTATCTTCATCGATTTCATAAACCTCTGTTAATTTGATAAAGTTCTTGACAATCCTTAAAAATTGCGTTGTCCAAAGTGATACATTGTAAATCGGTCTTCTTTTTTACGTATAAAGTTAGATTTGATGGCCCACAAGTCAGTTTTTTTTCTTTTGATATTGCTTTAAGGAGATCAATATAATCATTTCCGGGAATTTCGGTGATTTTATTTGCGTGATAATGACTTTCGATTTGGAACCAAATAGGTTTAGAGAGACTCAATTTTTGTGGTATAAAGTGTTGGTGATTGAGTAAAATATTAGTAGAAAGAGTTAATTAAACAAATAAAACGAAAAACGAGTGTTTTATAAATGACTCAAAAGTTTAACTTTTATCGCGTCATAAACTTTGTTGAAAACGCGTTTTGTAAGTCCGAAGTATATTCTTATTAATATTGGCTGATATAGAAATATCTTGGTTATACAGATCTTGCGATCTCATATTCATTATCACAAAGAAGATTTCCACTATGTAAACTCGATGATGATTCCTTGGCAATGAATATTATGAAGTGCATGGATAATTTGCCGTAATATTATTAATTTATTTTTCCATTCAATACTATAAAAGTTTTTGGTAATATAATGCTTTAAACCATATTTATAATATGTCAAATGATGTAAATGCGACGCTTTCTGATCATTATTTACACACATGGGCTTTGAATATCTTATAAAGGAAAATTTTTTTTTTTTTTGATAGCTTCGCGTTCAATAATTCATCTTATATTTAGAAATCTGTAATCACATGATCAGTTGTATCAATAAAAAATAACGCATCTCAATAATTTATTTTTAGAAGTAAGTAACCATGATGATTTGTAAAAATTAGAAATCTGTAATCACATGATAAGTTGTATCAATAAAGAATAACGCGTCTCAATAAAAAATAACGCGTTTCAAAAATTTATTTTTAGAATCAGTAACCATGATGAGTTGTAAAAATAAATAATAACGCGACTTTCAATAATTAATAGATCAGTGATGTAAACAAAAACATTCCGCATTACGCGTCTTTGATTTTATTATAAATACTCTCCACCTCACCTCTTAAAAATTTTAACTTTTTCTCTCACCTC
>CAJVPP010002339.1:0-15246 GCA_910592005.1 Funneliformis mosseae
GTTTATTTTTTTAAAAAAAAAATCAAAGCTATCGCTATATTTATAATAAATTTAAAATTCATGTTAGTACAGAAAGCCACTAGTACAAAATGATCTATGATTAGCATACATTGATTTACATTCTATTAATAAATAATTTTTAGAACCGGTTCTAACTAACAGTTTTAGGACCGGTTCTATAATTAGAACCGAAGTTCTAACAGTTCCAAATTTGAGAACCGGAACTGGAAGAACCGAATTTCCAAACCGGTTCTAACCGCTCTATTAAGGAACTGCCCCATTCCTAGTAATGTAAGAACCTGGATTTTGTGTGTATCTAATGTTAAGAATTAGGATTTCAATTCGTCCTAAAATAGAATCAGTTTGCGTGCTATTTATTAACCGTTCTAACTGTTTTTTGGTGTTCGAAGTAAAGGAGATACAGGAAATTCAGTAGAGAACCAATACCAAAAGTTAATGAATTGGAGGATACTTGCAACTGAGTATTCAGGATAGCAAATGGGCAAAAAAAGTCAAAAGAGTATTGTACAAAGTTAATTATCCTTAGAGTGTGTAATCGACTATGAAATTGTTGTCTTTGTATTAATAGATCAAAATTAACCATGTAGGGGTTTAAATGTTTCTGGCAGAAGGCATCAAGTGTTATACCAGTTCTTTTAGATCATGGGTAAATTACTTACAATATCACAGTTTAGCAGAAGATTTCCTTCACACAGAAGAGTAAGAATAAAGATACAAGATAAGAAATTAAAGAGAATCACGATAAACTGGGTGAAATACGTGCAAATAATTATTTAATAAACAAAAGACTAGTACTGCCTCTATCAGTGCGTCTGTACTAAATAGTTTATTATCAAAAGAATTATTTAAGACAAGACGGTTCTCCTCCTTTTTACATTGATGAATCATTCCTATTTATATAAAAATACTTACTAATAATGATAAAATAAATAAAATAAAGAAAATAAATAAAATATATAAAATAAATATAATAGATAAATAACATAAACG
Source organism: Funneliformis mosseae (assembly GCA_910592005.1). Lineage (NCBI taxonomy): Eukaryota > Fungi > Glomeromycota > Glomeromycetes > Glomerales > Glomeraceae > Funneliformis > Funneliformis mosseae. Next base: position 1,012 of record CAJVPP010002339.1, read on the forward strand.
AAACAAATAAAATAAATGATAAAAATGAAATAAATGCAATAAATGTCATAAATATCGTATGACGTAACAAGGCCTATTTGTATAACAAAATTAGACTACCAATTTTAGGAAATAAGACATGTAAATCATTTAATTATCTAATTTAGTTACAGTACTGCAAATCCTTTTTAGTATTACATGAAATTGATTATCCTTTCATCCTTGTAGATCATTTTTGCATATTATTTTTAGGTGTAACAGTATTATCGTTAAATTATAATTTATCTTCTATATTTATCTTAGCATTATAAAATAGTTTAATGTTAAATAGTAAATTCTTATAATTGTATTTTTGTATAAATAGGATAGAAATTTGTCTTTGTAAAAGGGCAGAGATAACAGTATAAACTCAATAGTTCAAGTTCAAGACTTAGAATCTAAGATTAAGGATTGTTAAGGATACAAATCTCTACAATAAAGAAATCTCTTTCTAAACTACATATATTAAAAATCCTTCAACGTGTTAATTGTGTTTATCATATTTACAAGTAGTTAAAGTTATTTTTACTTGTCTAAAAGTTTAAACCTAAGGTTGATTGTGATAGGACTTATTCCATAGTAACTTAGTAGTTTCTCGCACATTATTCCCTGTTACTAAGTCATAGTTACCTTAAGTTTAACGAATTGAGCGAAAGGTTAACACTGCTCAGAATTTTCATTATTCAGGAGAAACCCTCTGTGAAATTTGGTATTGTAATTTGATCTTTGGAAAGAAGATTGATGCTTATTATGTTGATATACTCACGAATCCATTTGAGCACATAGAGTTTAAGGAAACAGAAAAAGAAAAGGTTGAAGAATTAAAAAGGAGAAAAAAGGAAGAATAAAAAAAATCAAATGATATAAATAAAGAAGTAACATATACCCATTCTGAATGTTTTGTACCATGGTCTTGAATTGAAACCCACTGTAATTTATGCACTTATTCTCTTGATATTAAATGATGCACAAATATCAGTTGCTGTGAATCACTTAGAGCTAAAGAAGCCATAGACTTTCTTTATTTGTATAATGGTTTTTTACTACCAATTACTAAAGCCAAAGATGGCCGATTCACAAACCTGATTCATTTTCTTCAGTATAGAGATCTCTTGAAAATACCAGGTTATGTTGCTCGTTATATATCTATTGAAAAAAATACATATCTACAACTTTGCTACTCTATTTATTAAAAGTATTTTCCCACTCTTACATTTTTAGCAAATCATAAACAATTTATACATCCTACTACTCGAGAACGGCCTAAGTGACAACAAAACTCATCTTTTGATAATTTTTCTCTTCTTTCATCTCAACAAAAGAGGTCATATGATAAAATAGAATTTGAATTAAGAACTTGCAATTCAGATAGAGAATAAATAAATTTTACGTGTATGCAGTCTAAATGCATACAGCTTAAATATATGCTAAATATATACAATAATAAATTTTGCTAAGCCACTTTATCAAATAATTTTTACGTAATCAATATTTTATCATGTGCTATTACTTATTTATTATCATATGATTAGCTTATTATGTATAACTTAAGATCTTTATTAACCCTCACCTCCTAAGATATTAGGTAATATCTGTCACTACCCTTATTATATTACTAAAATTAATATTTAATATTTTATTAAAAAAAATAATACATTTTTTTTAAGTTTACAGTCAAATTTATCTACTAGATAATCTAAGGGATAAGATATATTGATTCTAATTAATTTTTATATACATTTAAAATTTTTTATTAAACAACAATTTTTAACTAATTATTAATATTACAATAAAACTTATTAAAATATTTGATTTAAGAAAATTTCTAAATTAATATAATGTGTTTAAAATTTAGGCCATATGATATATATTTTTTACTAGTATCATATATCTTTACTATTAATTTTTATTATTTATTTTAGAAATCTAGAATTTTTTAGTGAAAAATTATTATTTGTCATGTCATATTTATTATATAACTAATTTTTTAATTTATTAATACTAGTAAAAATAATATTAATATCATTTATATCATATGACTTATGTTTAAACATCTTATATATAAATAAAAATTACCTTAATTTAAATATAATTTTATATTGAAAAATAAATAATTTATTTCTTTAATTAATTTTATAAATAAAATAAAAATAAATTGTAAAAATATTTTCATAATTAAAAGTTAAAATATAACAAAATTATCTGAAATAAAATAAAAAATATTATAATTTTATATAAAATAACATCTGTTTAAACTAATTTTATATCTGATAATTATGTATAATTATTATATAATAATATAATAAATAATAAATAATATAATATATTTATTAATAATTATAATATGATAGATTATTATTATTATTTTATTTTTATTTAAAAAAAATTAATTATTATACTATGATTCTTCAATATTAAATATTTTTAACTATTTTTTTTTTTTTATAATCTTTTAAAAATTTTTAATATGTTAAAATCTTTTAAAATTAAAATATCAAAAGAAAAGATTTTTAAAAATATAAACCTATAATATGATAAAAAATTAATAACAAATTCTTATTTTAAATATTATTTTTTATTGTATTTATTTATTTTTCTAATAATTTAATTATAAATTAGATTTCTGCAAAATTAGATCAGATTAGATTTTATTCAGATTTGATATCTGATTTTTATTATTCAAAATCTAAATTTAATCTAAATTTAATTGTTTTACTAAAATCTAGATTCAATCTAAATTTAATAAATTGAATTTCAAATTTGAATTTAACAGATTAATTTAAATCTAAATTTTATTTGATTTAGATCTTAAAAAGTTATTAAAAAAATTAATTTTTCAGTTTTAAAAAAAGTTTAAAAAATCATGTTTATTTAATGAAAAAAATTTAATTTTAAAGAAATCTAAAAGATTATTTTTTTTTAATAAAAGAAATTTTATTAGTTTTAAAAGAAATCTGAAAAATCATTTCTTTTCAATAAAAAGAACTTTTTTAGCTTTAAAAAAAGTTTATAAATTATTATTTTTAATAAAAAGATAAATTTTAGCTCTAAAAGATATTTGAAAAGTTTTTTTTTTCAATAAAAAATTTTTCAGCTTTAAAAAAAATTTAAAAAGCCATTTTTTTCAAAAAGGAATCTTTTTAACTTTAAAAGAGTTCAAATCTAAATTTAAATCTATCAAATCATATTTGAATCTGAATCTAAATCTGATTTATCAGATTTAGATTTGATTTAGATTGATTTGAATTTATACAAAATACTATTCTAAATAATAAAGATATTATTTAACTAAAATTATATTAAAACTTTATTAAAAATCTGCAAAATTTTAAAAAAATAAAACTATATTAAAGTATAAAATTATATTAAGTTTAAATAAAAAAATAATAAATTAAAGTTTAATGTTTATTTAACTTTATTAATTTATATATTTATTTTATAAATTTTTTTTATTTCATAACATAAGGCAAGTTTATCATATGACTTATATCATATTTAATTTTAAGAAGCCAATGATAAGGATTCATAAGATAATATAATAATTTAGGTTAAATGAATAAATTTGATGTTAAATTAGTTCTAAAATCTTTGGTTTATCAATATCTTTACAACATATAAAAATTCATACATTTTAGTCAAATTTATTACAAATGATAGTATAATTAATTGTTACCTTAGCTAAGTCTAATATTATTTTACTTATAAGGTTGATTTGCTATTCAGACAGTCTGAATATTTTCTAACATATTTTTATTGTATAAATCTGCAAGTTCTTCAAATATGTACTATTATTTTAGTAAAGAAGTAACATGTAATGTTAAATTATAAAATACTGAATTTTATCCAGAAAGTCATGATTGTATAATACCAGTTTATTATATTTTAGGTTAATTTGTATTGATTAACTATCAAATTTTAACTTTGTAAAATATAAAAGAATATTTGGTTATTAATCCAATTAATAAAAAATACTATTTGTGATAATAATTAAATATTTTTAATATTATTTGGCTGTTAATCCTACAAAATATTAATTATATTTCCTTCTAAATTTTATTTTATTTTAAAATATCTTAGTTGATTTTCAATATATTATCAATTAGATGTAAATTAGATGTCAATTGACTATAAATAATATAGGTCAAATTTTAGCTAATTTTTGTATACCAATTGAATATAAATCAGATGTCAATCAGCTATAAATAAAATAGGTTAATTTTTGACTGATTTTTGGCTGATTTCTGATATATACCAATTGGTTAGGCTTAATTTGCTAATTTTAGGCTGATTTTTTACATGTCAAATTTTTATGATTTCAATCAATGTTAAAGAAATTAGAAAATTATAAAAGATAATGCTAATTTTGATAATTATATATACAGTTAGAATTCAATATAATGATTCAGAATAAATTGATTTTAGCTTATACTGATCTTTTTTCTCAAACTAAAACTATATATAATTAATTTTACTACTATATACTGATTTTCTTATAAATTTTGCGATATTACATATACTGATATTAGATCATAAACTAGCTATATGTATTTATTTATGATAGGTCGATACTGATTTTTTTTCAATATATCAATTATCATTATAAAGAATTTTTTTTATTCTATATGCCAATTTTATTAATTTTTACTAAATATAGTAAAATAATGAATATTAATTATAAAATATATTTTTTATTGATAATTCATCCCCTTTGATAACTCTTTTATATTATTATCATGTCTATAAATAATAAAAATAAGTGTGTTACCCTATCTGTATCTCAAAAGCAAGAACTTTGTTAAAAGAAAATTGATAATCTGAATATTTTAAATATTGAACTTGCTGTTTATTATAATGTAAAACCTAATATGGTTAGTGATATTTTAAAAAGGAAATCTGAATATTTATCTGCTCTTAGCTCAGAACTAGAAAGGAAAAGGTTAAGGTAACCTATGTATAAAGAAATAGATGATGCTATTGAAATTTGGATATCTCAATTTTTAGCTGCAAATCAAACATTAAGAAATGATGTTATACAAAATAAAGCTAAGCAGTTTGCAATTAAATTTGATATTACTGGATTTACTGCTTCTGCAAGCTAGCTGACAAATTTTAAAAGAAGAAATAATGTCCGCTCATATATTAAATCAGGTGAAGCTGCCAGTGAACCTTCATTAGAAGAAATTGATGAATATAGACAAAAAATTAGTGAAAAATTATCTGAATATGCATTGGAAGATACTTATAATTGTGATAAGACAGGTATTTTTAATTAAATATATAATATTATTACTTGATTTTTAAATGTTTTGATTTATTATTATTTATTTTTTTTAGCATTATTTTGGCTATTAGAACCATCGAAAACTCTTGCACAAGGACCTGTAACTGGAATTAAAAAATCCAAAAATACAGTAACTATTTTATTAACATGTAATGCTATAGGTAAAGATAAGCTTAAACTATTATTTATTCATAAATACAAAAACCCTTGCCTATTGTATAATATAGCTGTTGAAGATTCTATTCAATATTATTGAAACAAAACTGTATAGATGCAACAATCAATTTGTCTTGATTATCTGAAGAAATTAAATGGATTAATATGTATGTACTGTAAAAAAATTTTATTATTAGTTGATAATGCACCAACACATAATAAACAAGATGAATTGTCTTCTTTCAGTAATATTGAGATTTATTATTTATTACCTAATATAACTCCATATTTACAACCTTTAGATCAAGGAATCATTAATTCTTTCAAAATAAGTACATATTTAAAATTATATTTTAGTATTTTTATTAATTTTTTTTTTTATTAAATTAAGACCAAATACAGAAAATTATTGGTAGAAAATAGAGTTAAATAGTATAATATTTCACAAGAATTAAATACGCCTATTGTTTCTATTAATATTTGTAATGCTATTGAATTTATTGTTAAAGCATAGAATCAGGTTAATCCTATCACAATTAAAAATTGTTGGTTAAAGACTGGTATTATTCCATTAGATAATAGGTTAGATGTGAACACAGAGCTTAATTTTAATAGGAGTAATGTTAAAAATAATTTAAATGATGCTATGCAGAGCTACCATATGATGATACTTTATCTGTATTAAAAGATATTAATACTGATAAATTAAGTGAAGATGAGGTTTTATTAGATGATGATGAAATTATTGAAACTGTACGATCAAGACATAATATAGAAGAAATACAGAATGATGAAGATGAATTTGTTTCTAATATTTCTTTAAGTGATGCATTGAATAGTATTAAAAATTTAATTACTTTTTAAAATTTTCTACCAGAAAATTATGAAGTTACTAATGATAAATTAAAGATTTTAAAGGGAATTAGGAGAAAAGTCTTAAAATTTAAATTCAAATCTGCAATTCAATTAAATTTGGATGAATTTGTAATTTTTGAATAGATTTTATCAAAAACATAATATAATATATAATAGTATATTTTCTGTTAATAAATAAAGCATATATTGCAAAAAAATTGATAAACCGAATTATAAAAATTTTACATAGTAAGTTCGGCATAACAAGAATATTTGTCTTACCGAATACTTGATATAATGATACAAAATCACCTGAACGAAGGGTTCATTATATTGAATTCTGACTGTATAAAGAATAGATATTCTTACTAAAATTTAATATTTTTATAATTTTGTAAATCAAGAAAATTAGAAAAAAAATTTAAAAATAAAATTATATTAAATATTTCTAATTTTTATTAAATATAAAATTAAGGTTACTAAATATATATTATTATCTATCAAAATTCAATCTTAAATGTGCAAATCATGTTACATATTTTTTAACCTATCAAATTTTGAAGATATAGGATAAGAATCTCTACTTATACCCAGGATACAAGTTAAGAATCCCTTTCCCAAAAAAATTCACTTCACGTGACTTGTAAAAATTTGTTGCCGCTTTTAAAATTACTATGTATTTTTTTATGTCACATGTATAATCTTTTAATGCCGTAAATGCTGACCAAAAATCATGTGGGGTGAATTCAGATGCAATTAATTATTATAAAGTATTAAGATGTTTTCTTTTAATCAAGTATAAAAGTTTAAGAAATAAATTTTATTGGTCAGCTATTGTATTACCTTGAAAACCAATTTCCAACTCGATATGCATGCAGGGCGAAAACCATAATTTCATCAAACATCATATTTCAAATAGATTGCCGTTATTAGATTTATGCGGCCCCTATACCACTGTGTTGATACACCAATTACACCACTAGAATATTTGTAGAATTATTGGGTTTTTTAGAAGTAAAAAATGATGTAGAAGTCATGTCATCATTTAAGGAATTATTTGAGATGAAAACGCGTAATTAATGATATATCTTCGGCTGCAAAGATTCGATAGTATTTTATTTTCAATCACTAAAATTCGAAAAAAAAAATATTTCATAAAATTCGATCATATGACTAATGATCAATGGCAAATGATGGTATTATATGATTTATTGTATTGTTAAATTAAATGATCCTAAATGCAACATTATTCAATAAATTAAAAAATATATTCCCTTAAAATAAACATACATTAAAGTAAATTATTCAAATCCATTTCTAACATTTTCATAGATACTATCAGGGAAAAAACAATGATTTGAAGTTTGATCAAGTGCATCTTTACCACCTAATCCATGATATGCCGCTAATAACAATGAACGTTCATTAGAAGTAGGGAAGTCTCCACTTATTTCCCAAAACATTACACCGCGTAAATCGTTTCTTTTAATATAATCGGTCTTTTGATAGACAACTTGTGGATTATCATAGGTTATGAATTCTTTTTTAGATGCACAATAACCATAGCAAGCAACTTTCTTGTCATCAAAGTATTCAATTGAACCTGTACGTGGCAATGTCTTATAATCATATACCCCTTGTTCCCAAGTTCCTTCACCAATCCCATTATATGGGGAATCCAAGCCATTCGTGTTTTGAAATGCTCGACCATACATTGGCATACCGATAACTATCTTATCATTATCTACACCTTGATCGATGTAATATCTCACAGCTTTATCGGTAGATAAGTCAACTCCATATAAATTAGATTGATGACCTGTCTTACTTGACCAAGATCCCCGAAAATCATACGCCATAAGATAAAAGATGTCAAGATATTTATTCATTTTCTTCAAATCCATGTTCCGATATTGATCTTCACCGCATGGCATCGCGGCAGTCAATAAAAACTTGTATGATAAATTCCGTGATTGAGAATAATTATCTAATGCCTTTCTAAGCTCCTTTAACAGCTTGACATAATTCTTAGCATCTTCTTCATTTTTAGGGTATTCCCAATCAACTAATAAAGAAAAAAAAGGTAAATAAATAATTAGAAGGTTTGCGTCAAATAAATATTACTACTTTTCAATGAACTTACCGTCTAAACCATCTAAACCTAAATCTTTGAGTAAATTAATAGAGGAGGTAATAAATTTTTTCCTCGTGTCAGGATTAGCAGCAACGGTCGGAAAATGGGTTGACCATGTCCAACCTCCAATTGATAAGGTGACTTTAAGATTTCTGTTCCTTTTCTTTAATAATCCTAATTGTTTAAAATTTCCGTAAAGATTTTTTTTTTCGTCATTCCAAGAGTCCCCGTCAAAATGTTTGTCTGTATCAGCCCAGGCATCGCCTAGAAATACCTCTCCATCCGGTTTTAGGTTTGCAAAGGCATACAAAATATGAGTCAATTTAGTTGCGTCCATGTCGACAACATTATATGCTCGAGCATAAATACTCCATGATGTAAAATAAGCTGCAACAACTTTTCTACTTTTACTCATTGGAGGTATTGGTTTTTCGATAGAAGTTGATAATGGAGCTGATGTAGTAGGTGTTGTTGAAAATGTCTCTTGTATAGGAATTTGATCCGAATGTTCAATTATATCGGTAGTATTTTCTAAATAAAGCAAAGAAGGAATTGTTGTCCAAACAGTTATGCCTATAACTAGAAATAATAAAAAAATTAAAATATTTGCTTTCGAACTATGTTCGTTTTTAGGTTGAGGTGAACTTTCAGAAGTACTGAGTTGTTCGTATTTTATCATTTTTATTAATGTAGAAAAATGTATTTACCAAAAAAGTCGGTACGCTAATTTATTTATCTATTTGTGTTGTACAATTTGCAATTAATGACGAATTTTATAATATAAATAAATTTATTCCTCAAAGTATTTTCTAGCTAACCTATTTATTAAAAAGAGAACTTATTATTTTAAGAAGTTCTTTTATTTTAACTAATTACTGTATTCCTCCGAAAATAATTTATAAAGTTGCTTATTTTCGGGTAGTTAAATTTTTTTTTTTTTTAATGTACTTGTATAGTTAAAAGTTTGATTTTCGTGTTATAAAATTAACATGACTCCAACGTGACCACTGATCATTTAATATACGTTACATGCATCACGAACTGGTTTACGAAGTTGTTAGTGGTAGAAGTGATTAATATGATAGTGACGCAAGCAATTATTTTATAAAAATTCATTAATAAAATACTTTTTTTTGGTTTATTTGAGCTTTATTTTATTATTTAAAATGTTCTTATTACATTACATATAGTTTTAATGCGAAACTAATTAAATATTCAATGTGTTGCTTATTTTCGGGTATTATTTATTTTAAGAGTTGCTTATTTTTTGGGGTTGCTTATTTTCGGAGGAATACGGTATAATTTGTTTTTTACTACCAAGAAAATTAATTTATTTTACTAAAACATAATAGTAGTTTTATCTACTGCAAAAAATCTATATATTCAGATTTAGCATTTTGATGAACATTTATTTGTAAAAATATTATAATATTTAAATAAAAATGATCAAATGATACTTATAATACTTGTAAAATATGTCTTTATAAATATAAATAATTAAATCACTATGATTTCCACAAAATTTTTTACTTTATAATGAAATTAATATTATTTATTAAAGGAAATATATTATTATCTTTGTTTAAAAGAGATATTCAAATTATATAATTGCTTTTGTGAAAATATTAATCATTTCTCTATAAAAATCAAATAAAAAAATTAGGTTATATTTAGAGATAGATAAATATTTTAATGTTATTTAAATATAAATGTTTAATAAAAATATTATAGTATTTTTAAATATAATTTAAAAAAGAAAATTTTATAATTAAGATTACAAAAAAAAAAAGATAATATAGTTAAATAAAAATAAATTTATGATTTTTAATTCAGATAAGAAAAATAATATTAAAAAAAATATATATAAATTTATACATAATGTATAAATACAAATCATGATAAATATCTATCTCATTTATATTTATTTATATTATATAAAATAAATATCATTTGTGTGCAGTTTATTATGTTATAATAATTAATATTACAACTACATAATATATAATTATGTAATTTATTTATATTAAGATAATTATAAGATCTTATAATTAAACATTATACTATTACTTTTCTTTATACTTTCTTATTTGTATCTTATATAGGAGGTAGTCAATAGAAAAAGAAAAATCTACAAATTTTGAGTAATTTTAGTTATTAAGCTAGTTTTGTTTACATTAATGCTCTAAACAGTTCAGTTCAGTTCAGATTATAGGCTAATCTGAAACTGAACTGAAAATTTCGGTTTGATTCAGTTCAGATTATAAATCCTAAAAATGCCAATCTGAAACTGAACTGAACTGTAAACCGGTAAAAATCTGAACTAAACTAAAAATTTCAGATTAATCCAAATTTCGGATCGTTTGAAATGATCCTTTTATCATTCTTTTAGAACAATAACTTCAATCATTCCAAATGAACGATTTTTTTATCGTTCAATTAGAACGATAATTTAATCATTCCAATTGAATGATTTTTTTATCGTTCATTTGGAATGATAACTTCAATTGTTCTAAACGAATGATTCTTTTATTATTCTTTTAGAATGATAATTTAATCATTTCAATCAAACGATTCTTTTATCATTCATTTGAAATGATAATTTGATTATTTCAATCGAATAATTTTCTATTGTTTGTTTAGAATGATAATTTCATCGTTCTAATCAAATGATTTTTTTATCGTTCGTTTGAAATGATAACTTCAATCGTTCTAAATAAATAATTCTTTTATCATTCATTTGGAATGATAATTTAATCATTCCAATCGAACGATTCTTTTATCATTCATTTAGAATAACAATTTCATTATTCCAATTAAACGATTCTTTTATTGTTCGTTTAGAATGATAATTTAATCATTTCAATTGAATGATCCTTTTATTGTTCATTTAGAATGATAATTTAATCGTTCTAAATGAACAATTCTTTTATCGTTCGTTTAGAATGATAATTTCATCATTCCAAATGATCTGAAATTTTGGATTAATCTGAAATTTTCAGTTCAGTTCAGATTTTTTTCAGTTCAGATTAGATTTATAATCTGAAAAAAATTCGAACTGAACTGAAAATTTTCAGATTGAAATTTTTGCAATCTGAAACTGAACTGAAGTTGATCTGAACTAAAAATTTTTGAATTAATCCAAACTATTCAAAGCTTTAGTTTACATGATCATGATCAACAAAGTGAATCAATAAAAAAATTTTTTACTTAAAAAGTAGATTTTTCCTTTTCTACTAACTACTTCATATTTATTTTTCATCATTATTTTTGTTAATGTTAAACCTTTAAATATAATGATAAATAAAATAGAACAAAAAAATATTAAATGTGATAAACAATATAATACTTTGACTTTAACAAAAATTAATATTTTTTTTTCATTCATTTATATTTTATTGAATTTCCTTAATATATTACTATTGTTATATAATATATTTATTATCTAATTATATAATTAAAAAGAATCTGCCTAATAGATTTATAAAACAATTTGCAATAGATCATTAATAATTAGTCTTATAAATAAAATAAATTATCTAACTCTTTAGAATTAACCTCTAGATTTATTTTTCTTAACTAAAAAGATTTTAAGAATTGAATCATATGTTTGAAAGGTTTTAACTATAAGATTTAAACTAGTAAAATTATTCAAGATGAAATGTGAAAAGTTACTTAAATTTAAGTCTTATATTTTACAAATCATATTAGATCTAACAAAATAATATAATATTCATTTCTAATGAATACAATATTTTTGAAAACTTAATATAACTTATTTAAAGATAAGTAGTAATATTATAAAAATCAATTCATTTAATAATATACATAATCACCTACTTATCTTAATGATCTAAGAAATAGTCCTATAATTTTGAAAGGTGACAAAGAAAATGTTGATTGATGTGAAAAAGTACACTACCTACTCAAAAATTTAGAATCACTTAATTATATATAAATTACTAATGTTTTATTTAATAAAATTTTAAGCTTAGAAAATTTTTTTAATTAAAATATTACAATAAAACTAATATTAGATTTAAATTCTTATTATTAAGAGAATTATAATAAACTAAATTTTTGTTTAATTTAAATTATTAAAAATAGAAAAATCAATTAACATTATATATATAAAAATTAAATCTAACCTTACTTTTATAAGTATGATGTTAATTTTTAAAAATTGATTTTTTATTTCTAATAATTTAATTATAATAAAAATTTAGTTTAAAAATTTTTTGATAAGAAAAATCTAAATCTAATATTAATTTTATTATAACTATTTTAATTAAAAAAATTTTTTAAGCTTAAAATTTTGTTAAATAAAATATTAGTAATTTATATATAATTGGATGATTCTAAACTTTTAAGTAGATAGTATATGTTATTTAAAGGTAAATAGATCAATGTCTATTTATCTTTTATTAAAATATAACTATTTGAATTAACTTATTTACAAAAAAGATTTGTATAATACAATTTGTTAGTTTTAATAAAAATATAATCTAAAAGATGGTGATATTTTATAGATGCTTTAATTATTAATGAATAAGAAGAATTTAAATTAACTTTAGATTATAAAGATTCAATTATAACTAATTTTACAAAGATTAATTTTTCTTTTATAGATTTCTCCTATATAAAAAGAGTTATATTGTAAATATAATGATGTTATTATAGTAGATAGTACTTATAATATAAACTGATTTTAGATTATCCTTTATATCATAATTATAGTTGATAATAACTATAAAACTAGAATTATGATATATGTAATTATTAAAGAAAATAATAAATACTTATTGGTAAATATTTGATACTTAAAGAAACAGATATTTCTTTTTCATAAATTATCAATTCTGATTCTGATTATTCTTAATCAAGGATATTTATTCCAATATTTATCACTTATTAACATATTTCACATAGATCTAAACTTTCAAAAAAACTTAAAGAAAAATTAGGTAATTAGTTTAAGGAATTTTATCATAATATGTATATTAGAATTTTCTTTATAAAAAACTATTAAGCTTAGGTAGAATTAACTAGTTGTATAATTTTTAGTAATAGCTAAATACTATCTGATACTTTTTATTATATTAAGGATTTATAAATAGTCTTTTAGATCTATAAATAATTTACAATTAATACAAAAAGCACATAATGAATTGAATCAATAAATAATCATGTACATAATAAAGTAAATCAATCTATATTATTATGTGATCTATTGATTATTATTAATAATCATATTAAAAATGATAAATATTTAGAAAATTTAAGTTAATCAAAATATCTTATTTATAATTAGTATACTGATGCTAAATATAAGATTTTTTAATGAGTAGATACTATTATTAAAGAATTTTAACTCCTATAATACTTAAAATATAAAGATCACTAATTTGTATACTATAATATTAGTTAGATTATAGAATGGTATTATTTGATAAAAATTAAGTATCATTTTAAAATTTGTCAATTATAATTATTGTATATTAAACTACATATAACATTTTTTGTAGAAACTGATTATAAAGAAATAAGTGTAAAAATTAGAAAATAAAAATAAGATATAAATCAGTTTCTTTTCTTATCATTGGTTTTAAATTTACCAATAGAAGAAATTCTTGAAATATGAAATTTATGAGTAATTAATATATAAGAAATCAGACATTATATAATTCTACTTAATAAAGACATACATTTATATATAATCAACTCTTTCTACAACGAATTTTGATATAACGAATTTTACAATACAACGGATTTTCAGTGTCAGACAGATTTTTAA
>CAJVPP010002340.1:0-15243 GCA_910592005.1 Funneliformis mosseae
AGGATCTAGAGAAGAAAGAATATATAGGCGGTCTAATTAAGATCAAAATCAGTGTAGAAGAAGATTTTACTTCTAGTTTCCTTAAACTGCCAGGGTGTGTAGTAATTGACATTAGAGTTTGCCTCAAAAGGCGTTATTCCCGTTCTGAAATCAAAAAGAAAAGTTCACTTAAATTTTTCTTATAAAAGTGTGGTCTTGACAGTAAGGCTGACATGCCATATGATAAAATGTGAAAAATCTATTCAGAGGTGAAAAAAAGCCTCTCCTCAACAACCGCGAGAAATATGCATAAAGTAGCATATTACTGTATTATAGATGCACTGCACTATCAAGAGCTTTTGGTAAACCAAAGTATAATAAATAATTATAGAGAAGTTGCCTCTATAGCTTATGTTTCTCTTTTTGACACACACTATCGCGCAAATGAAATAAAAGTACAGAACCTTCTCAGAACATATGTTATCAAACGAGATATGATAATAAGTACAAGAATTCCTGAAAATATAGAAAAAGGAAAATATCCTGGTGCGTACGTATTTCCACCTAAAAAAGGAATTAAAAGTAGAAGACCTGTAACGGGATTGGATTTCGCTTCATTATATCCCAATATTATTATAGCATATAACCTCTCCCCAGAAAAATTTATATTTGATCCAAAGGATATCGATATTGCGCAAAATAATAGAAATAACTTGCATAAGATTGAGTTTTCGTTTAATAATCATATCATCTAAGCTTGATGCATCCGCCATGATAACCAACTGGAAAAGAAAGGCTTATATCTGGCCGTATTAGAGGATTTATTTAACAAGAGGTTGAATCTTAAAACACGTCTAGCCCCACTAGGAAAGAAAAAGCAACATCTTGGAAAGATGATAAGTTCAGCTAAAGAAAGAGGCAAAGAGATTCCGAAAAGCTTAAATTTAAAATACTCAACTATATGCTTCGATTACAATTATTGGGATTTGAAGTAAAAAGCTTTGAAGGTATATATGAATACTTTTTATGGGGAGGCTAGAAACTCACTATTCCCTATCTTTCTTCGTGAATTAGCCTGTAGAACTACTATGACGAGAAAATACAACCTTAATATTGTTGCTGAATTCGTATCAAAGAAAGGGTTTAGGATAAAATATAGGAATACTGATTTTTTGTATCTCACCTGCTTACATAGGTATTACGAAAAATGCAATGAAGCCTTTTCTAGAGGCAAACTTTCTAAAGAAGCATACTGGACCGAAATGGTCAAAATTATTATGGATGTGATGAGAAAGTTATTCAATCAAGTAAATGCTTATCTTAGGATAAAAAGTGGAACGTCTTATCTAAAGATGACATATGAAGAGGTATTATTTCTCATCTGCTTTACTGGTAAAAAGAAGTACTTTGGAGTTGGACATGAAGATGTAGTAAACTTTAAGCCAAAAATACTTTTCATGAAAGGGATAGATACTGTAAAGCAAGGTAAATCTCAGCTTCTCAAATACATTGGAGAGAGGATTATAAGGGAGGCTATGGATATGAATAATACACGCTTAATTCACAAAATTGTTGAAGATACTTTTAGAGAAGCACAGAATAAGGAATGGGATTTCAATGAATTTATCGTAATAGGAATATGGAAGCCTAAGAAAAAAATCTTTGTAACAATCGCTTTATGGAACGTATGAAAAAGAGAAATGAGAGGATTCCTGATCCTAGCGAACGCTTTAGCTATGTTGTTGTAAAAGGTCTACCTCTATATAATAAAGACGGTAGAAAGGAGTCACATAGAATTAGTGATTTTATGAAGTATGCGGACATCGCAAAAAAGCAAAACATGAAAATAGATATCAATTATTATTTAGAATCAACAACAGCAATGTGTGCACACTTTATCAATGAGGATGATAGCTATCAACCACACCCATTAAATAGAATAATGCAGATCAAGAATTCAGATAAAAGGGAAA
Source organism: Funneliformis mosseae (assembly GCA_910592005.1). Classification (NCBI taxonomy): domain Eukaryota; kingdom Fungi; phylum Glomeromycota; class Glomeromycetes; order Glomerales; family Glomeraceae; genus Funneliformis; species Funneliformis mosseae. Next base: position 1,953 of record CAJVPP010002340.1, read on the forward strand.
AGCAGATCAATGAATATTCTCAGAAAAAAGCAAAAAAATGCCTTATAAAATATATCAAGAGCCTTCAATAAACCTTCTAGATATTTTGAAAATTTGCTCAAAACTAGCTAACTATATGGTTAAGTATTCTTAGCGAGGTCTGGTAATCTAAGCTAAGAAAACTTAGTCGTAAGATATGTCGTATAATATTATTTACATAATTTTTTCTTTCTTCGGTCGTGCAATAATACTGGCTAACTTCAATTTCTATCTTTGAACTTCTGGCCTCTGATCATATAACCCGGCCTTGAAAATACCTGGAGACAATAAAAAATAGTTCTGATAAGAAGGGGCATTACTTTTTTCTTTCAACTTATCACTCCATAAATCCCATATTTTTTTTCGACTACGAGCCATATAATTGCAATAAGTAGTAAGGTAAGTATAAAATATATTATTAACGGTGATATCAAGGAATTTGCAACAATAGGGATAGCTGAAACTGCTTCTGCATCACTCACAGAAATTGTCTGGAATGTAGGAGAATTAAGAGTGGAAGGTTGTGATGAATTATTTATATGTAAGGGTAGAGTATCTACTTCATTATGCGAAGCGCCTCTTGGCTCTTTCTTTGACAGTAATTTTTGAAGATGAGCGTTTTTCTCGAGTAAATTTGATTGCGCTGAAAATAAAGAATCTATCGTCTGATTGTATATATTATTTGATGGTTCTATCCCTTTTTCCATACATTCTATTTCATGTTTTTTTGAATTAAGATCCTCATTTGCTCGCTTCAGTTCGAGCCTGAGGGATTCTATTGCGGATGAGTCTATTTGGACTGGCTCTTCTAGTAGTCCTCCTACTATATGCGAATCACATTCTAGTTTCAAGTCATCCAACTTACCTTCTAATTCAACTACCTTAGCTTTAAGAGAAAGAATCTTAACCTTGTCAATGGATGAAGCTTTCTAGGCCAAAGCTGCCTTTCTCTTCAGTGTTTTAATCAAAGATTTGAGCGATTTGATTTTGGCTTCGAGCTCAATATGGGTCATCTGTTCAGAAGTAAATTTGGATATAAGCTTAGTATTAAGCGCATTTATCTGACTAACCTTATTTCTGATATCAGCATAGATTTGCTTAAACTCCTTTTCTTTCCTTGAATACTTATCTACTAACTTTTTGCTAAGATCATTGATTTCTGCTTTAGATTTAAGGGCGGAATATAATTTTTCTTTGAGCTCTTGCTCATATGCACTACCAAGCCGATGTCCTCTATTTTTTATATCTTTGAACCTATACAGGTTTGACATAATATTGACATGGTTACAAAGTAGAAAAAAAATATATGAATAAAATTCTGAGATAATACATTCATTCTGTATATTCAGAATGATATATTCTTCCTATACATTCTGTACATCCTATATATCTTATTTATTCAGAATATGCTTTTTCTATACATCCTGTATATCCTATATATCCTGTTTATTTGAAATATATTCTTCCTGTATATTCCATATATCCTATATATTCGGAATGATACATTTTTTCTATATATCTTATTTAATAAATTATTTCAGAATATTATATTAGATATAAAAAAAAATATTGCTATTATGCTTAGGCGACGCATGAGATGTGATGCCCCTCCTTTTTTACCAACTGATTACAATTTTATTATGCAATGTGCTAAAAAAAAGCCTAGAGATGAAGTTTTAAAGGATTTAACAGATAAATATCATATATCACAAAAACATATTTATCAGATCTGGAGAGGTGAAGAAAAAAATAAAGTTATGTGAAATCAACCAATTCATATGCTAACAGTTTCGCTTTCTAATATAAATGTTGTGAGTGGGTGGACTAAGCCAGAAATCCAAGACCAAGATGTTTCTCCATTTGCAAAACTGGAAAACAAGATACATAATGTTAAGGTCGAGCCTAGTAAATCTACCGATTTGGTTTCAGAAGGGAGTGTTATTTTAGGAGGTAAGATGAAAAAGACTGGAGAAAAAAAACTAAGTCTAAATCTGTTCGCATCTCTGAGTCACCTATTATTCAGATTAAGTCGACCTCAGAAAACTCTGAAGGCTTAAAAGGTGAAGAATTAAATGCATTTTATAAGAATGAGGCTAAGAGAGATAAAAAAAATAAAGCAGATATATCCCACTTTCTAGCTATTACCTAATTATTTTTACTGTTTGCTAGAGTAAACTATCTGTAATCTTTCGCATAAATCATTGAATTCTGCTTTAAACTTGAGGGCAGTATATAAGTTTTTTTCGAGCTCTTTATAACTCACTTTTTTTTAATATCTCATCCTCACTTAAGTTCCGTAGGTCCTGAAAAATGCAATCTGAAGCTGGCAGATCATTATTAGCTATGCTAACCGTGCAATTTACCTCAAGTTTATTTTTGACCTTATGCATAATAACTGAGATGATATAATCTTTTCCATTAAGGGGGATTTTTAGCTTGTTGGTATCCCAATCTATTGCGCATTTGTATTTCTTTAAAAGTTGATTAGAAAATATTAGCGTAGATTTGTGATATCTCACAACAACAAAATCTTCATAAATGGTGCATCCTGGGGCTAAAGTAATAGGCAAATTACGAACAATCCCAACAGATTCAATCAGAACTGTAGCAATACCACTGAGATCGTGTGTTTCAGATTTATCAATTTTAGCTCTTACGCGTTCAACGATATTTTCTGTTATGATAGGGGGTTCAGCTTCAGAATCAAGAGTCATAGCAGGGATCTTTAAACGTTTGATTTTATACTCTATAGTTGCAACACTTGTTTTCAGCTCCTTTTTCTAAACAAAATCAATCTCCATTGGATCATCCAAATATTCGTCTTCCTCTAGATCTGGCAATATATCTTTGGTAATTGGAATCTCATCATTTTGCTCCTGAATAGGAAGTATTTGTTTTAACGCATTAGCTTTAGAATCTTGGGTAATAAGTGCAGGAAAAATTAATTTAAGTTCACTTTGAATAATCTTGCGGATTGTATCCTCTAAAGTGCTTTATTTACTTTACTTGCTTTGTTTAGCCTTATCAGAGTTAACTATGGACTTCTCAATATCTGTCTTGTCAGTTTGCTTAACAGATTTATGTGATTTAGATTTTTCTTAGACTGCTTCTTTGAGGATAATTTCTTGAGGCTAGACTTCTGCTTTATTTTTTTTTATTTTAGCCATATTAACATTAAACTCACCTTCAAAATTAGAAGAATCAGAAGAACTTGAATCAGAATCAGAATTAGAACTATCACTAGATGAGGTATCGGAGGAAGAATCTGAATTTGAATCTGAATCTAAAGTAGCGAGATTAACTTTAGCTTTCTTAGAATTGTTCTTCTTTTTCTTCTCTGAGTGCATTTGCGAGAATTATGTCCAGTTCAGTTACAGTTAGAACACCGCTGTTGTGTCTTCACGGCTTTTTAATCGCTTTAACTACATGTAGCTTTAACTGCTTTTTTGTGAGCTCAGCAAGTTCATTGTCAGAATTAACTTCAACCTTTTTCTTTGGCTTTGGTGGCAAAGTAGAATTAGGAACAGGAACAAATTCTGGGGTCTCTCCCGTAATCTATGATAAAAATCTGCCTATATTCTCATCTTGTAAATTTTTATACGTTCCTGCAGGTTGTGATTGGAATTGCGATGAAGCCACTTGTTGGGGCTGTTGAGGTTCTGAGGATGCTATTGTATTTTTTACCAAGCTCTCAATTTCATTTCTACTCATCCCTGATCTGTTAGTATCTACATATGGATTGGCTGCCAGAAAAATTGAAAAAGATGACAGCGCGTTCTTTTGAGATAATATAAATTTTTCTGCTTCAGCTAAAGCTTGTGTAATATTATTCTGAGTATCATGAAATTTGGCTATCATTCGAAGATTATATTGATTCATCAGAGACAGACTACGAATAAATTGCTTCTTTTGCTATTTAGGAATCATTTCAGCTAATTTACCAATCTTTTTAATTCTAGTGGAGAATTGCTCAATTGACATATCACCTTGCATGAGTTGACCAAAAACTGCCGTGTGTTTTAAGTGTTCAACTGTTGTATAATCAGTTCTAAACAGATATAAAAGTTGATCAAACTTAATACTAGGAGCAATAGTAACAGCAGGAAGACCACCACCGGCATTAGGTGCTACTGGTATATTATCTACAGGTTCACTACCAGCTATTGATTAGTCTTCATTCCATGTTCCATTCAGAATAATATCAGCACCAGTTGCGATTCCTGCTCCAATTCTACCAGTTTCGGTGGCTGCCTTACCTTGAAATTCTCCAGCAGTATTCAAACCACTAATTTGATTACCACCATTTCTGGCGGCCAAAGCTCGAACAGCAGTTAAAGTAGCTACTCCTAAATTGTCTGAAAGATTATTACATCTCCAATTTTTACCTTTGACGCAGGTTAAATACTAATTTAATGCATCACCTGCAAGGCATGATACTACTAATCCAAATGCTTCTTCTCTTCTAGCGGCCTGACCAGCACTAGGTGCAACATTTATTCAACTAGCTATTATATATCTTTACATGTCCCTAAACCAATCATCTGGATCCTCTCCAAGATGACCATAAAATATTAGGGGTCTATATCCTACTATTTCTGATTGTTGTAAATTAGGAGGATTGTTTTGTAATGCTAAAATAATTTGCTAGGAATTTCTATTTATTAGCTGGAGAGTGAATTTCTCATGTATTAATGTATTAATACGGACCTGCTTTCTAGTATTATTATCAATAATTACCCCTTCCAATCTTTGGGATACGCTATGCCATTTTTGATGTCCCAAAGTTTCATCCCTATATTGGTCTTTCTAATTCTGAGCTTGACGAACGGCACAACCATGCCTCCCTCTCCAGTGTTCTGTATCATTATTATACCTCACAGTCTACTGATGTGCAGTTCTTCTGAGGTTATTGATTTCAGCATCTTTACACCTCTTAAGATCATCGATTCCAGCATCTTTACGCCTCCTGAGATCATCAATTTCAGTATCTCTACGCTGATGTGCATGTCTTTCATCCTGTAAAGCCTGAGTTAACATGCAGACATTACGCAGTACCTTTACTTTTTGTTGTTTTGCATTCCTAATTCACGCAGTTTGTTCTACAAACCGTTTACCTCGATTCTTCCAATATCATTGGGTTGTTTCAACATATCTAATAGTATTAGTTAAGCTTATAGTAATTTCATCAAATTGCGTAATTATATCATCTGGAAGATTAATATTTTTTTCATCAAAATGTAATCGAATTTCTGCTACGCAACCTAAAATGTGTAACCGCTCATCTAAAATTGATTGGAATGTATTATTTATATTACCACTATTCTCCGTTCTTTCTCTATTGCTTGAAACTTTTTCCTGGCTTTTTCCAGTTATTTTATAGATATGAGTTTTAAGCTTCTCGACCTTATCTTCTAACTCATATAAGTGCTCCTTTCCAGATAATATATGCTTCTCCTTTCCCTACATATTGCAAAGCTTCACGCAGGCGCTTCTTAAGAAACGTGATCTCTAACTTGAGATCTTTTATCTCTTTCTCATGGGTTATGATAGTACTATCCTGAAACGAGATAGTTTGATAACATTTCTCAAGCTCCTTTACGAGGAAGTGAATTTTTTTCTCGTTACTTTTATTAATAGATATTTCATCTCAAAATTCACTACGAAGCTCCTGATTCGTATCTAAAAGCTCTAAGTATGCTAGATCACATAAAATGGTAGGCATTATATTTTCAACCCAATTTATAGAACATCATATAATCGTGACCCAAGAATGAGCCAACTGCAAATTTTGATAGACCCTAATGAGACTCATAGTATAGAACGGAATCTTATTTTATGAGAAATATATTATTGCCCAACTGGATATTATTCTAATCCTAAATCCTTGAGAGATGCATGTAAAAAAGAAGGACATCATTTTCACCTAAGTTAATGCCGTGATTTTTTAGAATGGTAACATATATATTAAATACATAAAACTCCTCTGAAAAATATTCCTAGATGTAGCTATAGCCAAATAACCCGCCCAAATTACGTACATCAATGTGATTTGCTATTCCTTACACATGATCATTATAAGCATAAAAATATATAACAGTACTTAATATAATAGACTGCGCTTCCTGATATAAGGCTTCTATTCTACTCATATCGAAGAAGAGTTCAGAAGTTGCTAGAGCATTCAGAAAAAAATATGATGATCCCAATAATCCTCTTATATAGCTAGAGCTTCTTCAATGTGACGGGGGTCGTGAATTTATGGGAAAGACTTCTTAATTGATGAAGGAGCATAATGTTACTATTCGAGTGATTGATACATATTCTCATCGAGGAGTAGCTTATGCAGAACGTTTTAACAAGACACTCACAAAAATACTCTATAAAACCCAAGATGCTGTTGAATCTATATATCCTAATTCAAAATTGATAAAAGTATGGATTAGACATTTGTCTATAGTTATCAATTATTTAAATAATTATCCCATGCGTCTTATTCGAGAACCAGGATCAGAAAAGTGAGGATTCGAGCCAGTAAAAGTCATTACATTAGAACGAGTAGAATCTAGACCATTTACAAAATATAAGCGTCCAGTTGGAAAAGATGAAATAAGATTAAAGAAAGGATATACTGTCCGCTATCTTCTTGCTAATGCAAAATGGGAGGGTGGAATAGCAAATCAGAAGCATGCAACTGATCCTACATTCAGTCCAAGTCTTCATAAAATTCAAAAAGTGGTTGTTATAAAGAATGAATCAGCTTTGTATTATCTCGAAAGTGATGAATTTACATCAAAGTGAGGATTTGTTAGAAAAGAACTCATATTAATAGCTGATCCAGAAAAAGTTGGGTATCTGCCCTAAAGCATATTATCTGTAAATTTTGTTCATGCTTCTTCCAGTGAGTTAAACTAAGCTATTGGTTACGCTCAAAGACATAGTGGTCAATGTCTAGGAAAGACTGAAGAAATAAATGGACATAATGTATATCTTTGGTCTTGTGAGAATGATGCATATCAATGGGAATATCCACTAAAATATATCATAAAGAAATTTGAGTGGTGTCTTCTTTGTCACCATACAAGCGGTAAGCGTAAATGCTGATATATTTTTGAGGATTTGTTAGGCAAAAAATTCTCACCATGTAGGGCTAAGTTCTTAGATGGGCTACACTTGGATGGATATAATGAGGAATTGCATTTTGCATTCGAATTTTAGAGTTCTCAACACTATTACCACAATAGCTTTATCACCGGAAGAATAAAAATCTAAAATCACAAAATATGCGTGATCAGAAAAAGCGGGATATATGCAAAGATCAAGGTATATACCTTATCGAAGTGCCATATACATGTGATTTTTTTCCCTATATTAAGCATACACTTATCGAAAAAGGATTTTTGAATAGTTCTTCTAGTTAAGTTAGAGAGTATTATTTTTTTGGCATTTTTCTGAGACCGCAGGTCCTGCAAATTTACTAAGAAATTCATTTTGATGTATAATACTGTATGGAATTCTTTGTGTATAACGTTGACGAGATCTCCAGAAAATCTTTGAAGCGTCTGAAAGGCAATAAATATTCTCCAGAGTGGCCTTTTCATATGGTAATCACTGGGGGTTTACATAGCGGAAAAACTAATATGATTATAAACCTTATTCTAGGCAATAAACTTCAACGCATGTTTAAAGGCAAGAAAGGGGATAGATATATTAAAAATGATGATCTCATTTTAGTTAGGAAGCATGCTGAGCCAAAATGGAAGCTGGTAAAAAATGCTATTCATATTTTTGCTAATAGTCTTGAGCCATATCGGGAGAATATCTCATTTCAAACAATAAAGACAGAGAAGATTCCAAATATAAGCAAATTCTCTCCAAAAAGAAGTACTGTGTTGTTTTTGAAGATTTCTGCGTTGAGTCAAAAAAAATACAAGAACGCATCGTTCTTTACTTTATTAGTGAACGGCATCAAAACATATCTCCAATATATGTAACTCAGAAATATCAAGCCGTGCCAAAGATAATTCGTGAAAATATTTTCCATTTAGTCATGTTTTAAGGCAGTGGAAGTAGGGACGATATCCAAAGAGTTGTGCGCTAATATACAGATGATCTGAAAAAGGCATCTAAGATTATTGACAAGCATCTGCGGGATCAGAATTTCATAGTTTTTGATTTTACTAAGGCGATAGATGATCCATTAGCAATTAGACTAGGTTGGGATACTCCTTTGAAATTAGAAGAATAAAATCTAAAAATTAGTGAATCTTTGTTCACAATGAAAAAATTATTCTTAAATGATGCTTGTATTATTGCCAAATCTTATGGTGAAATATACCTTTCAACTGAATACAAAGATAACAAAACCCCATTAATATGACACTGTTCTAAGAATCATACGTGGTATGCCACACTTCGTAAAGTTAAAAATTGTGGAATATGATATCCGCACTGTGCAGGTAATGTAAAACACTCTTGAAGATATCAAAAAAATCGCATTATCTAAATATGGGGAGTGCCTTTTAACTAAGTATAAAAATAATAAACTACCATTATTGTGGCATTGCAAAGAAAATCATTTATGGCATGCATCTCTTGTAAATGTGAAAAGTGGTAAGTAGTGTCCATATTGTGTAGGTAATGTTCGTCTTACTCTTGAAGATGCTAAGCAAATTGCACTTAGCCAAAATGGTAAATGTCTTTCAATCGCATATAATAATTCCAAAACTCCTATGACATGAAAATGCCATCAAGGTCATATTTAAAATATCCCGCTTAATAATATTAAAAATTCTGGTTCATGGTGCCCATATTGCGCAGGTCATATAAAATTAACTCTTGAGGATGCAAAACAGATCGCATTATCTAAACATGGGGAACGTCTTTCAACTGAATATAAAAACATAGCTAAACTACTTATTTGACGTTGCCAATCTAATCACTAATAGCAAAATACACTTAATCACATTAAAAATGGAGGACAATGATGTTCATTTTGTATTGGCCGATACCAATCTATTAAGGATATGCGTAAACTTGCGCAAATAAAAAATGGAGATTGCCTTTTAGATTGATACTATAATTCATCTGTTAAGCTAGAATGGTTTTGCAAGAATAAACATAAATGGAAAGCTATTCCTAATAGTATTCAACAAGGAAGCTGGTGTCCATATTGCGTAGGTCATATAAAATTATCTCTTGAGAACGTGAAGCAAATTGCATTATCTAGATATGGGTAATGCCTTTCAACCAAGTATAAAAACAATCAATTACCACTATTATAGTATTGTAAAGAAGGCCATATATGGCAAGCATCTCTCAGTAATGTGAAAAGTGGTATCTGATATCCATTCTGTTATAAATATAAACGCGAATAATTATGTCGAGAAATTGTAGCAAAGTATCTTGGTCCACCATCTGAAAATCGCAGACCAGATTTCTTGAAAATTCCTGAACATCCTAAAGGATTAGAACTTGATATTCTCTATTATGAATATGGATTTGCAATTGAAGTGCAAGGAGAGCAACACAAAAAATATATAGAATTCTTTCATAGAGGAGATCTGAATAATTTTATCAAACAACAAGTATAGGATCAACTAAAGAAAGAATTATGCGAAGAGAACTGGATTGCATTAAGATACGTTTAGTATTATGAAGACCCATATGTAGTTATTTCAGAGCATCTTCAGGAATTGGGTCTCATTGATTAAACTCAAAACTTCAAATATCTGTGATCATTGATTTTAATAGTATAGCGAATTGTATGCGTTTTATTTTTTCAGAAACGAACTAGTCAGAATTGTGCGCCAATATGCTAATGACTGGCATAGTGTGATTAAGATTATAGACAAGGCTTTATGTAAACATAAATTCATTGTTTTTGATCTAACTGTACCTCGCGAGCATCAACATAGGGTACGTATCAGTTGGAATCAAATTCTGAAAAAAACTGCCTTAACTAATGAATAGAATTTAACTTCATAGATGCCAGTTCTTTTTTTGCCTCCTATACCTGCATCTTCAGATCTCAACTTCACATCATAATCAGTAACCCACTTCCTATATTCCTTTTCTATATCTAGCATAAATTTCTCAAAAGTTCGTCTATTATAATCAAGCAAATGTTAGGTCAATACTTTAAGCTCATTCACCACCTGGTAATTATTCTCTTCCTTATGATCATAAGTAATATTGTTAGTCTGAGTATTACTATCTGAGACTGGTAATGCTGGGTATATATTACATTCTGATCAGCTTCGAGGATGCAATATTTTTTCCTAAATCATAATTTTGCGTTTCCTATTTAATGAATTATTATAAACCTCTAATGTATGCCTCAAATATGATTCAATCCGTTCAGACTTCTCAGAAATAGATTCTAATGGAATAGAATCTTTAGAATAGTGTAATAGTCTCTGGCAAACTCTCTTGACAAGACTTTTTGGTAGTCTATCAATAATATGTTTATAGTCAGAATGGAACATTATAATAGATATAGTTTTGCGCAAAAAAAAGTTTGCGTGCAAAAAATTCACCCTGACATAGGACATAGCATTAAAAATAAATTTACGTGTCAATGTTACAAGAGATCTGCTAGAAAACTGTGACATGATCAAAAATGCACATGACGCCTGACCATTGATCAACAAGAAACAAAACACGTGACAAAATTTCAGCGATCTTAGGTCGTTCAAATCTGCCAAGAAAATTTTATTAAAATAGTCTGTAAAATACAAAAAAAATCTAGTTATCTCGCTTAGGTGAAGAAACTGTAGAGCTTTTTTCTACATTCTGATTTGATCTTTTTAAAGGTGCATTGTAGAGTATACTTATATTAACAATTAAAATATTTCGCAATATCAGTAATGATTCTATAAATTTTTCTACAATAGACAGATCTGACAGTTGAACTGGAATTTCTGATTCATAAAGACGATAATATCGATGGACTTCACTCATATCCCTTATAAGAACACTTAAATATAATTTCTTTCCAGCTATCTATATCCCAATAATCCCAAATTCATCCTTATCAGGTTTGCAACTTTACGAGTCCAGTACATCCTATCATTGACCTCGCGCTATAGCTTCACTTGATCATCTCTTTCTTTTTGTATTGTACATGATAACGTAAGCATTCAGTAAATAGAAGTTCGTAATATTTTCCATTATGTTTCATTACAAACATAACATCTGGCTGTCTTTCAGATTGTCTATCACCTTTCCTATCTGCACTGGCATTACTTTGACGTTCAGAACTGCTAACAAATGTGGTTTTTCCTAGAGAAAGATTCTTCAATGTTGCTTGAATAGCCGCTACTATCACATTGGTTACGTAAGTACCTTTATTTAGGGATTCTACAAAATTCGTTCCAAATGCAGGATTATTCCAAGAATCACGTCTAATATAAATAAAAATATAAGCAAAAAGCAGGAGCAGAAAATCACTAAATATTCTGAAATATCATAAAAAATACTTAAAATGTATCCAAAATTCTTTCTGTGATTATTGCAAGCTCGTTTTCTGTTTCTTTCTATGTCCCATCATGTATAAGTTTCCTTAGAAGATCATTTTTACGATTTTCAATGAAATTAGCAATAAATTTATTACATTTTCTTTTCACTGCGAATAGAAGAGATAAAGGTACCATTTGTCGTACTGGCTTCATAAAAGTGTGCTTAAATTGGCCTGGCAACTTCTTTACAACTTCTGACTTGTCAGAAATTACTTGATTAGCTAGAAGGTCTATCCATGATAATTCAGAAATATTCACACTATTTATATTATAGTATAGATGCTGGTTAATCGGCGTCGTTGTATTTTTCTTGAGTTTGCCTTTCAATTCATTTATATTTTTTTCAATCTCATCGGAGTTAAGAGGTCTTTTTTTATTCATTCTAACTACTCCTATATCATGTAAACTGCAGACTCCTTCAAAAGCAATCTCAAACTAATATAATTAAATAATACGTTAGTTTCAGTAATATAATAATCTCATCATTAAAAAAACGCATGCACTATCAATATATATGCAAAGTTATCATCTTAGTATGATCATCATGCTAATAAAACCTTGTGTGATACTAAATAACTACATAATATCTTACGGATTAATCACACCCTCATGCATCGAAAAATATTCCTGAGGCAGAGCTAATAGAATGATTAAAATATAAGTAATAGTTTATACATTCTCCATGCAGTTCAAGAAATAGTTTCTTTAGATACAGGCTAATAGGATGAATACATTATCATTTCAGATCTCGTTCGTGCAAGTGGATCACATAATATCATCATTTAGTGGAAAAGAAATATTAGTAAAGCTTTACAACTAACCTGAAGAAGTATTTAGAGAAGTTTTAATTGACGCAAAGGTTTTTCAGTATAAAGATTACTAGCAAACCTTATAGCTTGGTCTACAATACTTCTTAAATCATTTTGTGAAATCCAGGAATCTTCTTCTATTCTTTGATAAATGACCGAGGTGGCAGTAATATGTTCTTGCTTAGCAGTTACTAAAAAATTGTAAATTTTCAGAAGACATAGTTTTGTGTTATTAATATAGAATAAGTGACCTGAATATAAAATTTCCATACTACCCTTTTAAATGCCACCATTTCTTATTCTCTTCATGTTATGAAAAAAGAGATAGGAGAGGTACTTTACGCTAAATTTTTTTTTTGAGAATAAGGGCAAGCGGAATGTGCATTGAAGATCTCAACATTACATCATATATATTTTAACGAGGATTGAAAACATGCTAATTCATGTCGTATATGCTTACATACATTAGTCTTGAGACACTTTGCACGGCTGAACAGTATATTTATTTTATTAATACAGGGATCTTCCTCAAAAAATACTTTATTAAAATTGTTATACAGTATATTGTTGAGGATCTAACCTTGCAGATCATACATAGCAATTTTTCACAGGCGATCATCCATACAGATTATGTAGCGCAAAAAATAAATTAAATTTCAGTGACAGGCCTATTGTCCAAATCAGTTAAGCTAGTTAGACTACCATGATTACTCTTCTATCCTTCAATCTCAACATAGTGCCTTTTGGCTGTTTTGCATACAGAGACAAGATAAATAATTCGCCTATATTACTTTTGTAATTCGATGATTGATAAGAAGTTGGCAAAATTACTTCTTGCCTAGCAGGTGAAATATAAGCTGGCTCTGGAGCATTTACAGTAGCGGTCATAAGTATCCGACCGCCTCTAACTCCGGCTACAAGTAAGTAAATTCAAAATTTTTTTTTTTA